>JACXGJ010002182.1:0-48505 GCA_016801105.1 Esox niger | reverse complement strand
ACGAAGGATTAAAACAACTTTTTATTATCTGTTGAACTAATAGGTTAATTTTATTGAAGGCTTTTAATTAAATACCTTTTAAATCGTCAGTATTTAGTCGTGACATTGCAGATAATGTGTAACCTTGGTGTGGGGGATGGGTATTGTGGCATTAGGTAACCATTTTATAACTACTTATGCGTGTTTTTTTTTTATATTTGTCAGATTGATCAAATTATTTAAAATAGTTTTTCACGTAGACGTAGTGACATTAGTATATTTTGACTTGGTATGATAGCAAGTCTTTGGTGATTTATCTGAATGTAGTTGGAGATTTTTTTTGTGGTCGGCTAGTGGGTGAAGATGTTAAGGCCTAGTTTAGCCTACGTTTTTTTTTAGGAGTTGTGTTGCATCGTGGATGCGGCCTTATAAATGTGATTCTAGTTGAGCAATGACGCAAGGTAACACGGTTTTTTTAACGGATACAACCAGTTTGCCTGGAGGGTCTATTTACATATCTTTAAGTTACAGTAATCCGACATTTTTTGCTTTACTTTCAGTAAGAGTTGAGAAAATGCTGTGTCATCCAGAGGCAGATTTCTTTGCTGTAAGATTTTTTTTGTCTTTTAGTTTGTTTTATTTAAATAACATTTCAAACTTGATCTTCAGTCCAAGTTTAAGCTTTTTATCGACCTAAGGCTTATTATAAGTCTCGGGTTATGCTTGATTTCTGAAATAAGGCCGAATCTAATTGTGCTGTAGAGCCAACCTCGTAGATTAGGATTGTTGCCAAATTGGTGGTTCGAAATGAGGCTTTTTAGCTGATAACTTTTTGTTAGGGTGTGATATTTTGTTGACTTCAATATAATAGACTCCAAATAGACATGCGAAATCGTTACACTTCAAGATGGCGCTCCGACACCTGGGGAAGACTGAAATGCGTGTGGAGGGCGTGGCTTAGGTTTGGCCTCTCAGTTGCGCGTGATCGTAGTCTTTAAACCAATGGCTTGCATTCTGTTTACTCTGGAAGCCCGCGCTAGACATTCATTGACCAATCATGATGCTTGCTTTGCCCACGTTGACGTAATGTAATTTGATGTGCGAAAAGGCGGCTGTTGGAATCTTGAATATTGTTAACTACCTAAAACCGGTAAAAACATATAGAGAATTTTGATTGTTAGGACGTCTATCCGGTAACAGCGTAAATGTTGTTTGCTTGCAAAACAATATGCGAATAGATGGATGAGAAGCTTGAAATGAAAATAACATTGGTTGGGGGTGTGGTTTCTTTGATGGACGTGTGTGGCTGCAAATAGAAAATATGGGGCGTAGTCATCTTAAGTTGCCGTATCCAATCGAATGAATGGTTGGTCTATAAAATGTCTGGCGTAGACATGAGACGCCATTTCGCTGAGGCGGTGAACAGTCGGTTTTTGTGGGGGCTGGAGGAAAGGACGGGAAGTGCAGGAACTTGAATATTGGTCTTTAAACCGAATCCGGATCCATCCTGATGGAGACGGCAATAAACCCGCCCCATGACAGGTACCGATCGGAACAATTAACTTTAAGTTTGCCATCTGAGAGGGTATTGTTGCATAAATATAGGGTATTGTTCACTTTTATCGATGTTTTCTGACGTACACCGGGGGTAGAGCAGAGTCTGCATAGTCTACGTATGACTAAAGCGGTAGTGGTTTTGGCCATGAAAACATTGGACAGTTGTCAGTATATGATTACTTTAGTCATACTACAAAATAGGATATCAAGGATTAGTGTGGATTTCTGTGTGCCCGCTCTTGTTTAAAATGTACAGCACCGACGCCATCTTCCCAGCGTCTCGGGGGTTGTGTCAAACGTACTGTAGTCCTTGCTGTACAGTACTTTAAAAAAATGTCAAACGGACTAGTATGGTAACAGTCGAACTTGTTAGGTGAAATCGCTCAACTGGATTTACCAACTAAACTGCTGGTTGTGCTATTCATTGTCACTGTTCGCCGTCTTTTCGTCGCTTGGCTCAATGAATGTTGCATAACAATCCCACATTTGTGTTGGTCTGTATCCGGCTAGTCTGCTTTGGGATTACTGCTTGTTTTAGTGTAAACCCAACTATTGTAAAAGTTAAGTCACACTTACTACATTAGATACTCCCTAATGCTGTAGTGTGTGGACATCGCTTGACCGGTTTCCTTGTTTTAGTTAACGTCAGTTTCCTTTTGCTAGAGCTGGCGGACGCGTATGTGCAAATAAACGCATAGCATTACCATAAATATTTTTGTTATCCTCCGTTGGGCTATAGTGAACTTGCTCGAGGTGCAGCGTTTTGTTAATCACGCACAGTACGTTTGACCAGCGCAACCGGCTTCAAGAACCGTGTTGCCAACTACTGCTGCACTATAATTTTGTTTGTGTTGCACGGCCCACCTGTCTGGTAATGCCAAAGCACTTATGGAACAGTTGGGTTCTAAGCTTTTTACATTTCATAGCTACATCTTTAACGTCTCGTTGTTGTTGATCAGTTGGCTTATTATCCAACTAAATCGCCAAAAGCAAGCTACTACATGCGAGTTCCAATGGCTGCTCAGGTCCACTAACTTATTTTCTTGCCTAAATATGAATAACTATTCAGGTAAAATGTGTGCTAGAAATATCATCTTGTTACTGTAGGACTTGACATTTTTGTAATCTAATAATAACTGCTCACATTAATAAACCCAGTTAAAGTAGAATGTACTCTTCACATTTGTATTTTTTAAAGGTAAATGTAGCATTTGTACAGTTATCTTTAATATTTGTTTGTTGCTTTAAAATATCAGTGACGTGTGTATTTGAACGTTTCAAACCTTTATAATAAAGTACAATAAAATGTCAAATGTGTTTTTCAAGTTGCATCATTGAGTAACTGCTCATATTAAACTGTAAGTAGATTGTTCAGTGACCATTGGTCTTTATAGGCTACCAAACCCATTGTCCAGCTGTCCTATCCAGACATTCTACAACAACTTTTGAAGTGGTAAAGGAATGATTAGTGAATGCAATTTCCATTTTGCTTAAGCTATGGGAACTATCTGTGGAAGTATTATTTCTTTAGGTTCCTGTCAAGGTAAGCTACAGGTCAATTTAGAATCTAGTGAAGCAATCGCTTCCATGTTCACTTGTGAAGATTACAGAACTATGTCTTCCATCTGTCTGGTAATTAATAGCATGCTAGACCTATGGAACAGTTGGGTAGTTTTTTATTACCTTCAGCAGAATGTTGACATGGAATGAATAGCAGTATGTTATGAGTAACGTTTTACGAAACAATATGTAAATTCAGGTTATGCAGAATGGTTTTGTTTTTTTAATCATTCAACCATTAAAATTGATGTTGGTTAAACTTGTTTTGTTTCTTTCCGTGGATCATGCACACTAATTAGTGTCCAATGCCTCTCCACTCAGCATTGTGCTTTTGGCTCAATCCCCCAGCTTCAGTAATATCAAACAGAAGTAAAATAATGTTTCTAAGCTTGTCTGAAGTTTGGGTTTGTTCGTCTACTGGATAGACATACAGCACTAGTTGCTCAGCACTAGATTATACTGTGCAAAGGTGTAATACATTGGCTTCTATATCAAATAAAATTACCTTGACAAAGCACTCTTAATAAAAAAAAACATTTTATAAAATGCTAATTAGTACTCCCTTGTGTGTTTTCTGTGTGTGAAGGTTATCTAAGAGTAAAGACATTGCTCATGCGCCCCTCCAAAATGTATATTAACACACCTTTTATGTCAATGCTAAATGACTACCAGTTGACTGGCTGTTCTGTGCCAGAGCCTGTAATGTGTCAATAGTGGGTAGTGTTGATCGGGGGCAGGGTCATGTTACCATGGTTATGCCAGTCAATGGAATAGGCTTGTTAGCTTCGTTGGCATGGAGACATGGGAAATGGAAAGTAAAAAAAATGCATATGGTCTGTAATGTTTTATAGCTCACCCTGAAGAATCTGTGTATATTGTTAGCACTGCAATATTAGGAATCGACTGTTGGAAGTAACATGCAGATTGAATGTTACATCACATTACTTTTCAGTACGACTATCCTTTTTGCTGTTTTCATCCAGCCATCAGACTTTCAAAAGCGTGTTTCCATTTAGACCTCTTCTAGCCCACAGACATTACCAGCCAGAGGCAGTAAACCACAGCCAGCACAAAGGGTTCTTCAGTCGTTTGGTTTATGGTGCAACAATGCAAGCTCTGCGCTAAATGTGTCCCTACGTCCTACAACCACAGTTGTATTGCATAAGCTTACCGGCCATTCCTATAGTGAAACTGAAATGCCTGCCATGAGGCCAGCTGTCCAAGAAAGGGCTGAACTAACAACCTGATTCCACTTCCAGTTTCTCTGTCTGGGCTTGTGCAAACTTACTGTAGATCATGTTTTCTACAGCCAGTGGCTGTTATCTGGCTGACTAGTTCATCTAGTTTGTAGCAAGGCAGAAGTGACCTCAACTTATATCTCAGTTGAGACAGCTACGGTAAGAGGTGTTTGCCCACTTGAGTAATTTCTTTGCTAACCCTGGATGATTATATTGGGTTAGTATAGGAGACCGTTTGTTTTCCCCCTTGGTGTTCCAAATATCCCATAAACCCCTTCTCAACCTCACAATGATTCTCTATGCCCCACTTCTATATGCTTATCACCTCCTTTTCCACCAACAGCTCCCTGGGCGGGGTCGACATAGGCCTACAGGGCGTCATGGCCATGGAGCAGGGCCCCCCGGGCCCTGGCAAACGCATTCGTAAACCGTCGCTGCTGTTTGAGGGCTTCGAGGGCCCACCGTTGCTCCCCCACGGCCAGGCCCCCACCTCCGGGGCCCCCCAGCCCCTGGTACACGAACATAACAGACAGGGCCGTGCCACGAATCAGCTGCAGTTCCTCCAGAAAGCCTTGATGAAATCCCTGTGGAGGCATCACTTTGCATGGCCCTTCCATGAGCCTGTGGACCCCTTCAAGCTCAGCCTGCCTGTGAGTGTCCCTGCAAGCAACTGCTCCAGAAAGACCTGCCACAAAGGACCATAGACAGACAGAGAAGCAACAGCCATTCAAATAGTGTTGTCCCCATATTTGCATACTAGGAAGTACATTTTTAGAACTAACAGTAGAACTGTTTTTTTTAAAATATATATTCTGTTATAGTCATGTGTTAAATCAAAGCATTTCTTTCAAACAATATTTTGACTAGAACTGTAGAGCTCAGTGCATGTTCAATAGAACACCATTTAGTAAAGGTTCTCTTCTTCCACCTCAGGATTATCACAAGATTATCAAACAGCCCATGGACATGGGAACCATCAAGAGGCGGTTAGAGAACAACTACTACCGCAGTGCCAGTGAGTGCATGCAGGACTTCAACACCATGTTCACCAACTGCTACATCTACAACAAGGTATGCAACTAATCAACGTTTTCACAATATCAGCTGGCCTATGGCTGGAGGGAGTCAAAACTCATGGTCAAAAGCTCAAAATCATGCAAATATCCATCAATCGTTTACCTCTGTGGAAGTTGTTGACTTTCTAGTCACTAATGAACACAGTCTGGTATTTGGATCAGTCTGATGTAATATAAATAAATCTGATCTCACAGTATTTGGCATGAGGCTTTGCATCTAGCCATGTAACAATTCCACTGTGACTGTCTTCCAGCCAACCGATGATATTGTCCTGATGGCCCAGTCCCTGGAGAAGGCCTTCCTTCAGAAGGTAGCACAGATGCCCCAGGAAGAAATAGAGCTACCCCCTCCTCCCCCAAAGGGCAAACCGGGCAAGCCAGGCAAAGGCCGCAGAGCCACAGGTGAGCAGTAATAGAGGTGTGCAGTTTATGGCCAATATATCACAGCTACAGACCGTTGGTTGTGTGGCCCATAGCCATGTTATGTTGGCCATATCCAAGTGGGAACTGGTTCCAAATTTCCAAGAACCCTGGATTTGTAAAGACACATGCATTTCGATTCAGTTACTAACGTTTGCATTTCAGTTGTGCATTTTACAGTCCGTAAAGTTTGCTCTTATGTGCCAGCCCCTTGCTACGTGGACCGCGGACATTATGTCATGTAATTTCACAAAGTACATCAAGTAAGCAAGTGACATACACTCCTGGACCATGGCTACCCATAGCAAACGCTTGAAAGTCTATCTTGGCGTCACAATTGTTTTTATGACCCAACAAAATGTACAACCTGCAGTAAAAATATTTCATGCATGGGAGGAAGTGCTTACTTCAACATGGTGTGAATTTTAAGGAATGCTTTGTGTTCGATGTCTGCAGAAGCGACATCTCGCGCAGGGGCGACGCTTAGCGTTCTCTCACATTGGTGCAAACCTTAGCCACGGAGCACCCCGCCACCACCACCCACCTATTGCAAAAGTCTTGCTACCTGATAAGAGGCAGATCATATAAACATTTAATACTACTCCCGAAAATGTACATATGTTTCACATACCATAATGAACAGATGCTTGTTATTAGGCTACAACAAAAAGTACCTGCAGTTAAAAAAACTTAGCTGCTAGCTGCTTTTAGACCAGGATCATAACTAATCCCCTATTCACTATAAGCCGCAATATTGCTCCTATCATTGTAACGTCAGATCTATCCATTTTCTCTTGCTTCTGCTGCTCAACAACTTTGCTAAAGATGTTTCTAAAGGGCACATATCGTTATATTTCATTTTTATAATGTACATTTCTTTCATCTTAGCGCGGTCCAATCTGACGTTATACTCAGGGTTGCCAGAATCACTGACAATATAGGCCCAATTACCCCCGGACTCCACATAAAAAACGCACATTGTCATTGAAAATAGCCCAATAATTTGGGAAACTAACCCATCTGGTATCGCTGCCGACACTTCCACGGTCATAGGTTGGTCGATCATACAATGCATTATGGGATAAAAAATACATACTATGGTAAAGGAATAATGTGTGCAAATTATTCTAATATGTTTTTCTATTATTTATTTAAATAGTTTTGGTTTGTATTAATAGTTTTTTTCTAAGTAGTATGATTGTTTCTCTATCATCATCTAGTAACTTACATATAGATTTCCTTGACTATCTAGCCAACTATCTAAATGAGGTGACATAACCTACTTGTCAAGTAGATAGGTAGCAAACTCTGCATCACTGTTCACACAATTTTCACCTCCTGTCATCAAATACAAAATGAACTCTTGTTTTACTCAGTACTCAATCAATAAATTAATCAAATTTACTTATAAAGCCCTTTTTACATAAGCAATTGTCACAAAGTGCTGTTATATAACACCCAGCCTGAAACTCCATGGAGCAAACAAAAACAGTGTTGAATTTCAGTGGCAAGGAAAAACTCCCTAAGAAGGCTGAAATTTAGGAAGAAACCTAGAGAGGAACCAGGCTCAGAGAGTTGACCAGTCCTCTTCTGGCAGTGCCGGGTGAACATTTTAACAGTACAAGTTATAATAAATGTATGCTGAGTCCAGTCTATTAAACCTAGTCCAGGTCAGAGCCATGACCAGATGGACAAGGACATGGACAACCGGGGGGGAATCATCTGGTATTGTCTTGATCTGCGACACAACCAAGCAGAACTTTCTTTCAAGCCTGGTACTCCGGAGGTGTGGGCCAAGACCTCATGTCCTCCTAAATTTAAACAGGGCAAGAGACAGGGAAAATGTACAAAGTATTTACAGCGGAGAAGGAGAACTTATCCAACTCCCCGGCACAATAATATAGCAGTGTAAAACCTTTGGGCTGAGACGGGGGTCCAGTGACACTGTGGCCCTATCCGGGTGAGGCCCTGGACAGGGCCCAACAGGCAGGAAGTCAATCCAGCCACATTGCCAAGCATCAACCACAGAGACACCAACAAACCACAACTACCCTGAAATGAGGGCCAATTTGCACAATGGGTTGTCTTACATTGGGTTTGCTTCAATATGTTGTTATTGGAGTATTCAGTGTAGGCAACATGAACCCAAACAAAGCTTATCATTGGCCTTCACACACATTCAAGGAAGTACACACATACAAACGTCCCTGACTTCTGTGTTGTACTTGCAACCATGACCCTGGGGATGGTGTCAGTCCTGACATTGTGCCAGAGACTGTTTTTTAACTTTAAATTATTGTATGTAAGGTTTATTATCAGATATGTGGAAAATGTGGAAAATGCTGCATAGGGCACCTTTAAGCTGAGTTATTGGTATTATCATCTGGTTCCCAACGCACTGAATCTTGAAAGCTGATTGGCTAATAGCTGTATGCCAAAGGGATGATGTATACCTGATTGGCTGATAGCTGTATTCTAATGGTCTCTTTGTTTATTGCTCTGATTGCATTGGTTACCGGGTTATAAGAGCAGTAAGACATCTCTGGGGTTTGGGCCATATTGCCAGTGCATATATAATGAATAAAATAACAACCAATGTCCTTGTCATGTCAACTTTGTTGTTATAACCCTGGGAAACGCATGAATCTTCCAGGTTTAACACCTTTCTGTCCATTTGTCTCAGTGCCAGGAGGAGTGACGACTGCTCATCAGGTCCCGGCAGTGTCCCAGTCCGCGTACTCTCCCCCCACGCCGGACACCCCAGAATCGCTGCTCTCGATCCCCCCACAGACGCTCCTGGCCAAGAGCCTACCCCCACCCACCACACACAGTACTCCTGCTGTGCTAGTCTTACCCCCAACACAGCCCACTGCCAAGGTAGGTACCCATGATGCTGTCAAATAGTCTCTGAGCAGGGTTCACTCACCCTATTAACTACATAGTATACATGTACCTGTTAGCCTAGCAAATTATTGTTATTGCTACTAAATGTGCTACTGATCAAAAAATGCAAGACGACATCAGGATTGAATGACCTATGGGCCACCAATTCTATTAATTGTCCCGTTGTCTGACGTTCCCCTGTCTCTGTCTTCCACAGAAAAAAGGAGTGAAACGGAAAGCAGACACCACCACCCCAACCGCCATGCCCGTCACCATGGGTGTGGGTGGGATCGGCATGGTGGGAGGGCACGACTCCCCGTTGACCCTCACCTCTCTGGGGGTAGACCAGAGCCTGGGCCTGGGGATGGGTCGCGGAAGGGGCATGGTGGGCACCAAAGCACCGGCGGGGAGACGGGGAGTGAGCGGGCGTCCAATAAAGCCCCCGAAGAAAGACCTGCCGGACTCTGTCCAGCTCCAGCCGGTGCGACGAGGCAAACTGAGCCAGCAGCTGCGTTACTGCAACGGGGTCCTCAAAGAGCTGCTGTCCAAGAAACACGCGGCGTACGCCTGGCCTTTCTACAAGCCAGTGGACGCCTCCATGCTGGGCCTCCATGACTACCATGACATCATCAAGCAGCCCATGGACCTCAGCACCATCAGGGTACAACACTGTCTGTTCTGCTTGTTTGTCATCATCAGTGCACCCTAGATGGGGCTTAAAAACACAGCCTCATCAGGAGCTGCAGTGTGTGTATCCATGTGGGACTGGTAGTAGTTTTGGATAGAGGTGTCTCTAGATAGCATGTTTTGTAAAGGTCGACCATAGGAGCAGATCAGATACTTACTTCCTCCACTTGTTTCCAACAGAGGAAAATGGACGGTCGAGAGTACAGGGACGCCCTGCAGTTTGCTGCTGATGTCCGGCTAATGTACTCCAACTGCTACAAGTACAACCCCCCTGACCATGACGTGGTGGCAATGGCACGCAAACTACAGGTACCGGCTAACACGCTTCCTCTGCAGAATAGTTTCAATTAAATCTCATCAGGGGTCCGTTGCTATGGACAAACTATGATGGAATTAAATTGACCCCATTATCCTGTTGTTACTGTTAACTTTTCCCAATTGGATTATGGTCATTTTACCATAATGAAATTATTTGCCTTATTGTACCCCAACTCCCAATTAAACAACAAAGCTCTGGGACCCAGCTAATGTGTTCTAAAATTTCCTTCAGGAATTTACGGATTTCTCTTTTGAGAAAAAACAGTGTTAAGAACATGAAACTGAATGGACATGAGAGCTCTGGTCTGATTACTTCCTCTCTCCAGGATGTCTTTGAGTTCTGCTTTGCCAAGATGCCTGACGAGCCTCCGGCCCCTACTGCTTCCATGGGTGGACACTCCTCGTCTTCTTCGTCTTCCTCCTCATCGTCGTCCTCAGAGAGCGACCCGAGCAGCGAGAGCGACAGCGAGAGCAGTCCCAGCTCAGACAGCGAGGAGGAGCGAGCACACCGCCTGGCCGAGTTACAGGAACAGGTGTGTACACAGGTAGACTGACCCAGCCCTGCGCCCACCGCAAACACTTACACTCTCACATCTAACAGTTCCCGGGGGAAACTGTAACCCCAAAAACAAATTCCTAATCCTGTCACTTACCTTAAACAAAACCCTAATCCTGTCACTTACCTTAAAACTAACCAAATTATTCCTTCTGTCAAAATGCTGTGCTTTATCACTGCATTCTCAGTGCAATATGAAGTCTTTCTGTATACCTGATCTGGAAGCTGGTTTCCACCACGGCTACTGACTCAGTCCTCCCCACTGTCCCATCAGCTAAAAGCAGTTCATGAGCAGCTGGCAGCCCTGTCCCAGGCCCCCATCGTCAAGCCCAAGCGGAAGAAGGACAAGAAAGAGAAGAAGAAGAAAAGGAAGCCAGACAAGCACCGGGGAACCCGGATCCCCATGGTAGAGGACCTACCCGTCCGACCACCCAAAATACCCAAGGTCACCAAGGCCCCCAAGATCCCCAAACCAGTCAAACCTATGAAGACACCCAAGACCAAAACCAGCAAAGGGGGCTCAACACAGGGGAAGAAGGGTGCCAGCAGGAAGAGCAACAAGAGCAAGTGAGTTCTCCCTACTGGCGAGGAGGGATACCAACATCTCTCTTGCATGATATTACTTTGCACTGTGACCATTTTCAAAATGTATTCCTGGAAATAAGTTCCTTCTGTATTTAATCTCTCCTCCTCCTTCAGGTCCTCCAAGAAGTCTCAGGCGGTGACCCTGAACATGCCCCAGATGAGCTCCACCTCCATGCTCCCCCACTACGACTCGGAGGAGGAGGATGAGGTGTCGCCCATGAGCTACGACGAGAAGCGCCAGCTCAGCCTGGACATCAACAAGCTGCCAGGGGAGAAGCTGGGCCGTGTTGTCCACATCATCCAGGCCCGCGAGCCCTCGCTGCGCGACACCAACCCAGAGGAGATCGAGATCGACTTCGAGACGCTGAAGCCGTCCACGTTGCGGGAGCTGGAACGCTATGTCATGACCTGCCTCCGTAAGAAGCCCCGTAAACCATATGGTGAGTGAGTTCCTATTGTTAACGGACCATCCACACAGAAACATTGTCAACACAGAACCACCTGTCTGTTCCGTCATTGGTAGACATTTTCTAATGTGTTCTACTACCCCATGGAGAAATGTGCTGATATTGCCATCGGTCAGGATAACTTTAAGTAGTCTGTTTGAAAACTATTAACTTTAAAAAATGTAATGTTTTAACCACTCAACGCATTAGTCCTGGACAGGTGCAAATCAGATCAGTCTCTTGTTGACCATGGGAGAACATTTTATTTGCACCAGATCCTATTGCCCAGTCAACCAAATGAAGTCAGTTTTACTATGTAATTGTCCTATTTCCAGATGTCTCCTGGATTGACATGACCATAAGACTCATCTGTCACAGTTCAGACACATGAACTCTATTCAGTAACTAGCATTAATGTGACACTGTGGGTTTATTAGGTCATGTAGTAAATGCAGACATCTGACCCATGGCTTCCTTTGTTCCTGTAGGGAAGAAGGGTTTAGGGGGGAAGTCACGGGAAGAGCTGGCTCTGGAGAAGCAGCTGGAACTAGAGCAGAGACTCCTGGATGTAAGTGGTCAGCTCAACTCTGGAAAGAAACCTCAGAAAACCAAAGGTGAGCCACAATATGTCTGGATTAATGCCTTTAGAGACACACAGACAACTCTGTTCAGAACATTGTCAGATTTAATGGTCAAACTTACTGTTTAAAAGTCTTTCCTAATCTGATACCTGATGTGAAAAAAATGCCAATGTAAATGCAGTGTACCTGTCTGTATTCATATTAGTGTCCTTTTTGATGTTGTGTTCTTATTTACTTTAACTCTTGTTTCTGTTGTTGTGAAGAAACTGTCCATTTTGGTTCAAACCTATCATATGACAAATAGAATTTGGATCCTAAATGGAATGTAGAAAGCTAGCTGGCAGAAGTCATTTTCTCATGCATATTGTTTTCTCTGCCTACATATTACATGAAAATGCTAAGAAGTTAATTGCAATGTGTGTAAATCAGTGTTTTTGTCGTTCTGTGTCTTATTTCAGTAGAGAAGCCCAGTGCAGTGGAGCCCCATGCCGTAGCGTCCCGCCTCAGTGCCAGCAGCTCCAGCTCTGACTCTTCCTCGTCCTCCTCCTCTTCCTCATCAGATACAAGTGACTCGGACTGAAACCCCAGTGGTCTGGGTGTTGAGCTCGCAAAAAACCCTGAGAGGACAGGATTGCCTACAGAACCGCAGGCGGATCACACTATAGCCCGAACTGACCCAGTGTTAAGAAAATGTTGGGGCTATCCCTTCCCTGTGTTCAGATAATCCCTGCCAAACATGGATAATTGGGGACTGAGGCTCATTGCAATGGAGCTCGTTCCTGGTCTAGAAACCAGGAATGTTGATGGATGGATGAGGACGATGATGTGTCACTCTTTAAGGAAGAGCTGATGGCAGAATGTGGACAGGTTTTCATGAGGCATGGAGTATAATGTTCCAGAACTCTGGGAACATCTTGTCCTTTGATCTTTCCTCTTTGTATATACTGTGTACAAAATATATAAATATATCTATTTTTCTTTTATAAAGAAGAATTTTAAGGAGTCCCCAGATGTGGGGATAGAAGGGGTGGACAGACAGTTTTTTGTTTTTGTTTTATTGTTTGTTTGTTTTTTACGATAGGTGTGTGTGTGTGTGAGTGTGTGCGTGTGCAGTAAACACAGCCTTGCTTGGTTTCTCACCATGTTGAAGCAGTTGAAATTGTTCTGGAATGTAAAGCACCTTGGCTGAGTATGGTTGTATTAAATGTACACATGACTGAAGAGCTGAAGACTACTGCATCTAGAGGAGTGTCCATGGTACAGGAATGACACGTTAATCCCAAAACAACTAACAATGCTGTTTTATTCTGGTCTTTTTCCTACATTTCACTCTGTAAATGACATGTATTTCTATCTTGTGACCAATCTGCAAATAAATTGAGGTCATCCTCCGCTCACCTTGATCCACACGAACAGATTATTCCCATGTTTTGTCAAATGAAGTCTGCAGACTGCTGAGATGGTCATGTGTCTAATGGAAGACATTTTAGGTTGCATGGTAATGCAGTATGACTAGATTGAGACTTCAATTTTTCATTGCGTCGACTGGATCATTCTTTTTTCAATAAATGTGGTCTTTGTATGGTTCAGTTGGGGTGTCATGGTGTCCCCCAGATCTGATTCCAATACTGTTTCCATATCAATGCCTCAGCGCATAAAATCGCACTATTTATTTTAACAACACAGCCTTTTAACATTTTGGCAGCTGAATGTTTATTTTAATTTTTTTATTACTGCTTAATTTGGTTTTGGAAGAAAATCTTAGACTGACCATTTCCTTGCTCATAGTGTGTTTACCAGAGGTGGTGAGTGCACATAATTAGAAGTTATTAAACAGATTTTATCATTTAGTTTATCACTTTCAATAATTGCATGTGTGCGATCAGTTCTTTAGTTCCTGGGATTTGAGTGAACACTAAAGCCAAATCCTTTTTTTATTTACTTGTAGGCAAAGGAGAAGGTTGGATATCGGTAATAAACACAAACTACAAAATACTAATGTGTAAATTTTTCCAGTCACACAAATTTGGAGCATGTTTCTACTGCTGAGGTTTCTTTTAATCTTGCTTGTTTTCATCTCACAGTCAATTTTTTACACCTATAATTGTGAGTGGTTGTTTCTTCAGTTCATTTTCTAAGAAAAATTGAATCTTCAAGAGTAACAGAAATGCCTCATACTCTTGCTCATTTGAGAAACTGTACATGAATAAAGAGAGATGGGTCCTTAATACTGTGTCTGTTTTGATGAACAAACTTTCTAATTACAGAATAAATAAAATAATACACAGGATAATATACAGAGCTCAAAAAAATGAAGGGAACACTTAACACAGTTTAATACCAAGTCAATTAAAGTTCAAGGATCACAGCCTGTTCAGTTAGGAAGCATAAGTGATAGTGACAACAGGTGCACTGGAGAGGCAACAGCAAGACAACCCCCAAAACGGGAATGGTTTTGCAGGTGGTAGCCACAGACAATTGCTCTCACATTTTCCTAGACTGATTCTTCTCTAGTTTTGCGATTTGCTAGTGTCCTTGTCAGTGCTGGTAGAATCAGGTGGTACAGACAGTCCTGCTCCACCAGGATAGCACTTCCATACATTACTTTGTAAAGGTTTGCTGTGACTCCTAGTACAGTCTCAAGAGCAATTGAGGAGGTACCAGGAGACGTGCGGTCACGTCTCCTGGTAACCTGACTGCTGTTAGATACCGGGATGAAATCCTCAGACCCATTGTCAGACCTTATGCTGATGCGGTGTGCCTTGGGTTCCTCATGGTACAGGACTTTATGCCCTGATCCAGGTCTGGGAGGAGATCCCCTAAGACACCATCCACAGTCTCATCAGGAGCAGACACACATGTTGTCGGAGTTCAAACAGGCACGTAGGGGCCATAGACGCTACTGAGTCACATTATGAGCTGTTGTGATGAAATTCACACAAGTTGGAACATCCTGTGATTTCTATTGTTTTCTTACATTTTCAAATCCGTTGTTGATTTTGATTTCCATTGACTGTTGTTCCGTCATTTTATTCTCAACAAATTACACAATGTACTGTAAAGATATTGATCTTTATTATATTTTGTTCCACGAGACCCGATGTGTGATTTAAGTTTTCCCTTTATTCTTTTAGCAATGTAAATTATTTTTTATGTTAAATGAAGGTGAGACCGTGACAGTTACATGTACATTACCGTTCAAAAGTACGGGGTCACTTATAAATTTCCTTATTTTCCATGAAAACACACATTCATTCAGTTTGAATAAGTAACAGCAAAATGAATAGGAAATACAGGTGTATAAGTTATAAGTTATATAAGTTAATAAACACTTTAAGTTGAAGTCATTAAAACTTGTTTTTCAACCGAATAATTTGATAATAGTAGAGTACAGTATCATACAGCATAGGTTGGTTTGATAAAATACTGTAGATTAGTACAACAGAATGTAATGCCTTTGAATTTAGTAGTTGATACAAAATACTTTAATTCAGCACAGTTTATTAGTTCAGTACGTTAATGTAGGCTACAAAAAAGTAGGCTGCATTATACTGTGCTATTCTTTATGTACAGTACTTAACTGTACATTTCTTGACTTTATTGCAGTCTACTGTGCTTTGCTTTATTTATTTATGTACTTTCTATACTATGTGATATACTGTACCTGGCTGTGATTTTCTGTAGTGTAACCTGCTGTACTGCATTACATGAGCAATCATTTACTGTACACATGCTCTATGTTAAAGCCAAATGAAATTGAGCAAAGTGAATGCAAAATTAAATAACACAAACAATTTCTTATATTTTGAACTTAAGCATAAGGGGCGTTGTTTACTATCATTTCACCACAATTATGTCTCAAATCAAACATTTCATATTTTTTTCTGCAAAACATATATCGGAAAATGTTGGCAACACTTATCTATATTTAAAATAAAACTAAAACAAAGTGGAATCTGTTTTACTATGCTTTTTAATAGGTTTCAGTGTCCAGGAACTGTATTGATGCCTTTCACCTGTTCCTGTTTCCCTGGGGAATAAATATCAGGATAGACAATTGTACAATCTTATGTCATCCTGCAACATGGGTAAAACCAAGGACCTATCAGCTGAAAGGGGACAGATGGTAGTTCACCTACACAGATTAGGCAAAGGATATGAAAAGTACACAAACTGTCAAATATACAGGTGCTGGTCACAGAATTAGAATATCATCAAAAAGTTGATTTATTTCAGTAATTCCATTTAAAAAGTGAATTCATTCCACACATACTGATATATTTCAAGTGTTAATTCCTTTTAATTTTGATGATTATAACTGACAACTAATGAAAACCCCAAAATCAATATCTCAGAAAATTCGAATATTGTGAAAAGGTTCAATATTGAAGACACCTGGTGCCACACTCTAATCAGCTAATTAACACAAAACACCTGCAAAGGCCTTTAAATGGTCTCTCAGTCTAGTTCTGTAGGCTACACAATCATGGGGAAGACTGCTGACTTGACAGCTGTCCCAAAGACGACCATTGACACCTTGCAAAAGGGCAAGACACAAAATGTCATTGCTAAAGAGGCCGGCTGTTCACAGAGCTCTGTGTCCAAGCACATTAATAGAGACAAAGGGAAAGAAAAGATGTGGTAGAAAAAAGTGTACAAGCAATAGGGATAACCGCACCCTGGAGAGGTTTGGGAAACAAAACCCATTCAAAAATGTGGGGGAGATTCACAAAGAGTGGACTGCAGCTGGAGTCAGTGCTTCAAGAACCACCACGCACAGACGTATGCAAGACATGGGTTTCAGCTGTCACATTCCTTGTGTCAAGCCACTCTTGAACAAGACACAGCGTCAGAAGCGTCTCGCCTGTGCTAAAGACAAAAAGGACTGGACTGCTGCTGAGTGGTCCAAAGTTATGTTATTTGATGAAAGTACATTTTGCATTTCCTTTGGCAATCAAGGTCCCAGTGTCTGGAGGAGAAGAGGAGAGGCACAGAATCCATGTTGCCTTGAAGTCCAGTGTAAAGTTTCCACAGTCAGTGATAGTTTTGGGTGCCATGTCATCTGCTGGTGTTGGTCCACTATGTTTTCTAAGGTCCAAGGTCAACGCAGCTGTCTACCAGGACGTTTTAGAGCACTTCATGCTTCCTGCTGCTGACCAACTTTATGGAGATGCAGATTTCATTTTCCAACAGGAGTTGGCACCTGCACTCAGTGCCAAAGCTACCAGTAACTGGTTTAAGGACCATGATATACCTGTTCTTAATTGGCCAGTAAACTTAAAAACCTTAACCCTGTAGAAAATCAATGGGGTATTATTGTGAAGAAGAAGATGCGATACGCCAGACCCAACAATGCAGAAGAGCTGAAGGCCACTATCAGAGCAACCTGGGCACTCATAACACCTGAGCAGTGCCACAGACTGATCAACTCCATGCCACGCCGCATTGCTGCAGTAATTCAGGCAAAAGGGGCCCCAACTAAGCATTGAGTGTGTACATGCTCATACTTTTCAGTTGGCCAACATTTCTAAAAATCATTTTTTGTATTGGTCTTGAGTAATATTCAAATTTTCTGAGATTCTGATTTTGGGGTTTTCATTAGTTGTCAGTTTTAATCATCACAATTAAATGAAATAAACATTTGAAATGTCTGTGTGGAATGAATTTATACATTATATGAGTTTCACTTTTTGAATGGAATTACTGAAATAAGTCAACTTTTTGATGATATTCTAATTATATGACCAGCACCTGTACTACTGAGCATTGCCAGGTCAATAATCAAAAGGTTACAGAAGTCTGGAAAATTTGCTAATTTGCCAAGAGGATGCATGTGCATATTTCCCCCAAACAATGTGAGGAAGGTGGTGAGATGGTGAGACAAATCTAAGGATGGCTGTTTCAAAATGGCACACTAAGGGAATCCTTTTGTTATCAAGACTCATTTGATGCCAGGTCCATGTCAACAAACTCTTTGTAAGGGTTGCAAAGACGCTCTTACTGAGCCCAACCCACAAATTGCAGCACTGGAACTTTGTTAAGCATTACTGGATCTACTTTTTGGCCATGCTCATCATCTGCATTTTTGTGACAAAAATCATGTTTTTCTGCTGTTGATCCATGGGCTTTTTTTAAAGATGGATGGCATAATGAATTCCACAAAGTAGCATAAAACCTGTTTGCCTCTGCCGAGAGATTAATACTTTGGATGGACCTTTCAACTAGACAATGATCCTACACATACATCAAAATCCACTCAGAAATTGTTTAAGGAACAAGGAATAGATGTTTTACCATAGCCATCTCAGTCTCTAAATCCAGCTGAAAACCTGTGGTCTGTACTGAAGTGGGCTGCCAGAACCTACAACTCTGGAGAATCTTGAACTGTGCTGCATGGAGGAATGGTCCATGTTCCCTCCAAAAGTGTGCACCAACCTTGACAGACTATAAGGGAAGATGTTCAGTGTTGTTATCCACTCCTGGTGAACTTTTACAAAATACTGCCAATACCTTTAAACATGTTTTGCAGAAAAAGTCGTACAATACAATAATATGTCTCGTTTGAAAAATCATTGTATTATAATGAAAGTATATGGCTTTTTGCGTTCATTTTTGAAAATCAAAGCCACAGTATACCACGCCAAAAAAAGATCCAAATTAGATTGTTATCAGATGGGAATAACCGCTACAATGCTCTATATCTATACCATTGCTTAAATGCTACGTCACTATACTGACCACTAGGTGACGCTGTAACACTTTGTTCATGTAGAATGTCATTGTGAAGGTCTCCATAGGGCGATGTTGTACTGTGTACATTGAGCATGTTATTCTAATGCTCTTTAGAGTGTGTGAATAATTTAATTATTTCATATAGCATGACATTCAGAAAGCAGGGTTAACATACAGAGTTAAAACCACAACCCTGGGTTGACTGACTCCAAGCTGTCAAACTGACGGTTTCAGAACAGGTGGTAACAAGAAGTTCAGTCAACTCTGAGTTAAGTTAACCTTGAGTAAAGCACTAGCACGATGAGATTAAAAGCCCTCATCCGTGGAACGCAGAAAACTTGATTCACCATAGCAACAGGAGAAAAAGGTCTCAAACCCCATACTTCTCCCCAGTGGAGTTACATATATTAATGAATGCACATACAGAATATGAGTCTATATTCAAGAAAAAGTCAATACAATAGCAGCAGCAAAAGAACGTGAGCTAGTGTGGCAGAGAATTGCTGAACGAGACAATCCGTGAAGAAATAATTGAAAAAAAGAATTCACATCTCGAGTGTTTCCACGCATGAAACATTCATAAAATGTGTGTTGCGGGGGTGTAATATCATGTTCAGAGTTTATTTTTTAAATGCACCGAATAACGCAGCGTCATTCTGAACAGTTACATTCTGGCGACATGGCGCACATTTGCATAGTAAGAATTAAGAAATATATAATGCAAAAATATTGCAATAACATGCATACAAATGTAAACTAGCAGCAATTTTAAGAGACCAGGATAGGAAATATGAACAATATGGGTAGAAGTATTTAATATTAATCATATTATATGAGTGTAATATTAATTCTGATTTACATTACATAGAAAGACATAAGAGCATTTGGAATGTTCATTTTTTATTAGTATGATCATAGATCATTATTGCTGGTTGAGGAGCCTTATGGCCTGAAGGAAAAAAACTGTGTCTAGAAATGCATGCCCCAATGCTCCGGTAATGTCTAACAGACAGCAGCAGTGGTATGAATAGACCATAGCCTTGGTGGCTGTAGCCTTTGATTATGTTCTGTGCTTTCCGAAGGCACCGTGTATGGTAGATACCTTGCACGGTGGGGAGATGGCAGCTGATGACGCGCTCCGCTGACTTCACCACCCACTGGAGGGACTTGCGGTCCGCAGCGGAGCAGCGTACCAGGCAGTAATACAGCATGAGAGGATGCCCTCGATGGTGTACCTGTAGACGTTGGTGAGATATTTTACCCATGTGGGGTCATTTATTTATGCAGGTGCATCCCGTCAGGCACAAAACGTACAAATACTCAGGAAAGTATAATATCATTACAAGCAATTGTGATGCTGTTTAGCCTCCCCTAACCAATTCAACACATTTTAGTAGCAACATTGAACATATATTTAAGTAGTAAGTGAAATTTAATCGAAAAAATAAGTACAATTCTCAAAAAATCTGCACATTTACGCCGTGGAAAGACCTCCGAGTGAACAGGTTAGCTTCACGGAGTATGGTGCCTTAGTAACTGACACGGATTAACGCTGAACTGGCTCTTTAACCTGCAAAGCCAGAGTTTCCCTCAACTCTGAGTCAACTAACTCTGAGATTTTACTAAACCCGCTCTCTGAAAAAAAAACATTATATCCAAAAAGACAAATATACCAATATATTGCACGGATCAAATAAGAGCTTGGTAAATTCTTTTGAACTAGTTAGGCTTGATGAAAGTGTCACGTTTAAGTGTTTTGTAATTGTAACTACACATCAATGTCCACCTTACACTAGTCTGAATATTGTCCAGAGCCCAAAACATGTTTACTTGTCAAGAAAAATACATAATAAGGGACATTTCTTGGAGGATTGGAGATAAACAATTTCCCCATAATGCAGCTACTACGCAGGGAGTGTATTTCACATTAATTTTCCCAGATACAAGGTTTTACCTAGAGTACCTGTAATTCCTATCTTCTGATAATAATATTTATCCAGAAACACGAAGGGAAGTGAGTGACCAACGACTTTGGGTCAAATTATAATCTCTAGGTTGTTGCAGCCAATGCAATTATGCTTCTAACCATATATTTCAGACAGTATCAACTTTGCCAAAAGAAGGCTTGAGGTTCCAACCTACAGTTGAGGATAGAACTAGATTTTGTATACTTACCAGGATTACAGCCGGTCGATTAGAGCTGAGTTGGGTCTATATTTATTTAATGCCAAGCCGCATCACGTGGTTTGGTTTTGTCCAATCGGAGAAAACGTTTCATACCTGAAAGTATATCCTTTGTTCTGGATTTCAGCAGTTATCCACAATTCTCTTGAATAAATTGTATTCTTGCACATATGGACAAAATGTTTTTATGCCCTAGATGACCGTTTCTGGATGCCTTCATATTTTTTTTTACTGAAGATCTGTCCTAAAGTGTGGCAAACATTGCGCCATGATGTTTTATCACATGACTTCCCCTCGCTCTACACATTGAAGGAAGAAGTCGGACATGTTCGAGGGAAATGTGTTGGTAAAAGAATATCGTGGTGGAAGACCAGGATAATTTTACTCTTCAGAATAGATTTACGCATGGACATTTTGTTTAATGTTATTACTTTTATCCCTGGGAATCAAAAGCAAAATGTTTAATTCTTACCAATGATTAAAACAACTTTCTTAAATATGTTTGAACTACACTGACGTGCCAAAAAAATCAGTTCTCGTAGTCAACGTGTTGGATGTAGGAGAAATGGGCAGGAGTAAAGACCTGAGTGACTTTGACAAGGGTCGAATTGTTATGGCCAGACGATTGGGTCAGAGCATCTCTGAAACGGCAGGACTCGTGGGGTGCTCCCGGTCAACAGTGGTGAGTACCTATAGACAATGGTCCGAGAAGGGACAAACCACTAACCGGCGACAAGGTGTTGGGCGACCAAGGCTCATCGATGCACCAGGGCAGCGAATGCTATCCCGTCTGGTCCGAACCGACAGAAGGTCTACTGTGGCACAAGTCTCAGAACATTTTAATGACGGTTACGGGAGGAATGTGTCACAACACACTGTGCATCGCACCTTGCTGCGTATGGGACTGCGTAGACGCAGCCCGGACGGAGTGCCCGTGATGACACCTGACCACTGTCGAAAGCGCCTGCAATGGGCACATGAGCGTCGAAACTGGACCTTGGAGCATTGGAAGAAGGTCGCCTGGTCCAATGAGTCCCATTTTCTTTTACATCACGTGGATGGCCGCGCACGTGTTCGTCGTTTGCTTGGGGAAGTGATGGCACCAGGATGCAGTGTGGAAAGAGAACAAGCCGGTGGAGGGAGTGTAATGCTCTGGGCAATGTTCTGCTGGGAAACCCTGGGTCCGGGCATTCATGTGGACGTCAATTTGACCGATGCCGCCTACCTAAACATCGTTGCAGACCAGCTACACCCCTTCATGGCAATCGTATTCCCTGATGGTAGTGGCCTCTTTCAGCAGGATAATTCGCCCTGCCACACTGCAAACATTGTTCGGGAATGGTTTGAGGAACATGATGAAGAGTTCAAGGTGTTGCCCTGGCCTCCAAATTCTCCAGATCTCAATCCAATTGAGCATCTGTGGGATGTGCTGGACCAAAAAGTACGATTCACGGCGGCTCCACCTTGCAACTTACAAGACTTGAAGGATCTGCTGCTAATGTCTTGGTGCCAGATACCACAGGACACCTTCAGGGGTCTTGTGGAGTCCATGCCTCGGCGGGTTGCAGCTGTTGTGGCGGCACGCGGAGGACCAACCGCGTATTCGGCAGGTGGTCTTGATGTTTTGGCTCGTCATATGCAATAGGTTACATTTTTATTTGTATGCCTTTTGAAAATCGTGAGTATTTTCTCGTGGCATTTCAGATAACGTTTAACCTTGGTATGGGTGATGGGTATTAACTTATCGTTTTTGACGACGTTCGTCAGCCTGTTTTTCATGCAGACATGGATGCATTAGGATATTATGACTTGGTATGATAGGAAATCTCTGCTGATTTATTTGGTTAGGATTTTTTTGGTGGAAGATGGTAAGGTCTTGTTTATGTTTTGGTAGGTGTTGCATCGTGGAACGTATTTAAATTGAGCGACGAAGCTTCGTAATCCGTTATACTTTTCAGATTTAACTTTTAGTATGAGTTGGGAACTGCGGTCATTCAGGGACTGGTTTAATATTAGTATTAGTATGTTACGTTTTGTTTGATTTCTGAAATATAAAGCCGAATGTAATTGTACTGCAGTGGCCGTATTCACAAAACATTTGATCTTATCAATAAGAGAACTCCTCAACCGCACTAAAAGTTCCTATCTGAGTATCCACTTAAATCCTATTCACAAAGCTGCTAAAACCAACTTTAACTGAGGAACAAGGAGAAGTCTTAAGAGAAATGGCGGGGTTGACCCATTGCTATGGATGATGTGTTCCACGTATAACCTTACAGACTATGCCTACAGTGATTGGCTTATAGGGGAGAGGTTTCTGTCAATGAATTCATCTTAGCAATACTGTAGAATAATGTGTCATGTTGCCATATTGAAATAAAGATATTAAAATTAAAATGGAGGCTAAGTGTCACTGATTAAACATGAAACCAAGACTGATATATTGACTAGTCAAGTTATGTCCAGCTGATTACTAGCCTCTTACATGTCTGGCAGCTCTCAAAGAAGTGTGCGTTAATCTTTTGATGGTGCAATAATTCACGCAATTATGAGTCCCAGCACTAACTACGCCGGGTGGTCGTGCTTTGGCCATGAAGTCGGTATTGTTTCTTTGCTGTTGGCGATCATCAGGAGGAAACCAAATGATTTGTCGCACGATATGGGGTCTGGGCAGGGTATTTATTGCTTGATGTAATATTCTAAAGACAGATGACTGATATAGTTCGTCTGCATTTTCCCTGTGGCCAAGTTGCGTTTAGGTGTCACAACCTTGACGTCCGATGTTAGTTGTTTTACAGTTTTTTTGTGTGAAGTGACGGCATACATGACTAGCTCTTATGATCCCAATACCCTCGCGATTAACACAAGATCTCATTAAAAGCTCAGTGTCAAATGTTTCTAAATTGTCGACCTGATTACGAGGTGGATTGCTGTCAGCAGCCCTTTAGGATTGTTTGTGACTTGGTCCTAGTGACTTATTAGTCCTCTTGACTACTCGTAACTTTTCCCAGATTTGGGAGCTAGTTTTAGCGCATAAACGTTATGTTAAAATACTCTGAACAAACATTTTGTCTTTAAGTTAGGACTGACACGCCCATTTATTAGTTACTCCTAAATCAGCAAGTTAGGAGCTACTTTTACCCTTCAGATATTGATGAAGACCCTAATGTCTTGCATTCTGTTTACTCTGAAAACCCACGCTAGACATTCAGTGACCAATCATTATCCTTGCTTTGCCCACGTTTACATAATCCAATTTGATCATTGAAAAGGCGGCTGTTGGAATGTTGAATAATGTTACTACGTGAAACAACCGATGAAAAATATAATTTAGTTTATTAGGACGTCTATCCGGTAATAGTGCACATTTTGTCGGCTTGCCAAACAATCTGCGTATAGTTCTAATGAGAAGCTTAAAAGGCACTGCCCTCTTCTCCTCCCCGGGAAAACCTGTCAAGCCAGGCAAATGCCGCAGTGCCACAGCAGACTCGAGGTCTGCGGTTAATTGCCCATATATAACGGCTACATACTGTTCGTTTTGTGGTCCGGAGCCATGTTTTATTGGCCATAACTCACAAACCCTTTAACCGAGTTGTTACCTATTATAATCCCGTTACCGACATACTCAGAAAAAATAACATGTTTGTTCCCCAAATCTACGATATACATATGCTTGTAAACCTGGTGGTTTGAATCCTGAATGCTGACTGGCTGATAGCCATATACCGACGGAATGACGTTGCGTATTACTCCGATTGCGTGGGTAACCCGCTTAGAGCAATAAGGTATCTCATCTTGCCAATCAGTGACGGATGTAGTGATTTGAGGGCCCATCGATTTTTTTACTTTTTGTCCTTATCAAAGCCATATGGTGACATTTTGAACATACCTATTTTCTTTTCTTGAATGGAACTGCCACTTCTAAAGACACTTTCATTGCTGCCCTTTTTAGTAGATTAAATCCATTTGTTTTAAAAATATTAATCTGAAGGGTACATACTGCCGTATAAACTACGACTACAGTGAAGCACGAAGCATTTCGTCACTGTCTTAAAGTATGGAGTTTCTTAGTAAAAAGCATTCATTTACCTTCTTTTTCTCACTATGCTGCATCTTTATCTGTCAGCTGGGAGGGCAATATTATTGCCAGATCGCGTAAGCGGAGCTGGCTATAAAGAGCGAATGTCTTTTATGCTGCGTTTCTGCTGGGGCTTTACCACGGTACCAGGCCTACACTGGTGATTAATGCCAATGTTGGCTCCATACTTTTCTGTTTCCACTATACATTTGGTATTATCATTTTAGCAGGGATCTGTTTGCTTGGTCAGAAGACAACCATTGCCAGAAACCTAAAGCAAATGATACATATCACCATTCAAATAGAACAACATGCTGCATTGTCACACCACGTAACGCGTCGATCCGCAAACCGAAGTCCAAAAGTCCGGGGCTCGCGCCAAGTGAGTGGAAACCTAAATAAATCTGGACTTTAGGGTAAAACACCAGTGTTTGGCACCAGTGGAAACACGGCATTACTGAGTGAGTGAGGGATTGGCTAACCATTGTTAACAGCGTAGTGGTTAGCGACTCGGACTGTCACATCGACCAATGGTTCTTAAATTGGGGGTCGCCAGATGATTTTTGGGGTCACACGATGATTTCTAGAATAAATAAATGTAAATTTAAAAAGTGCTATTTTTTTTAACCTGAAAACTGTTACGCTGTATATGGGGAATGCAACTAGAATAGGCTAAATATGTAAAGTATTCATATTTTTTTATTTACGTCGTTGTCGTCACACATAGAAAACTGGTTAATTTAATCTGTTGCACGGGATAACATTATCCTATCTACAAATACTAATTGAGTTTATGTAAACTTCTGACCCACTGGGAATGTGACGAAAGAAATACAATTTGAAATAATTCCTACCCTCACCTATGGTCATGAAGGCCGAAAGAACTGGATTTCGTGTACAAGCGGCAGAGTTTTCTCAGAAGGGTGGCTGGCGTCTCCCCTAGAGACAGGGTGAGATGCTCAGTCATCCGTGAGGAACTCTTGAGTTGAGCCGCTGCTCCTTTGCATTGAAAGGAGCCAGTTGAGGTGGTTCGGGCATCTGGCAAGGATGGCCCCAGGACATCTCTCTAGGGAGGTGTTCCAGGCACGTCCAGCTGGAAGGAGACCTCTGGTAGGCCAAGGACTAGGTGGGGAGATTAGATTTCAGTTTGAATAGGGCCCTAGGCCTTCTGGGGCCCTTGGCCTTCAGGTGCCAATTGCCGCTGCCTACATTGCCTAATATTAGTGACCTCTGTTGCCTATATACCATGGTTAGGTGTTATGTCCAGTTATTCTGTGATGTGTCATGAAAAACAGGTCTTAGCAGTGGTAAACTGGCAATAACCTACAACCCTTGTGTCTTATTGGTTACTTACCACAGCTTTCAGCCCACCCTCATTCTGTCTCTGTTGGTCCAGTGTATATAATGAGTAATATAACGCCCAACATCCTTGTCATGTCAACCATGCCGTTATAACAACTGGGAAACACATGCATCTGCCAGGTTTAACACCTTTCTGTCCATTTGTCTCAGTTCCAGGAGGAGTGACAACTGCTCATCAGGTCCCGGCAGTGTCCCAGTCCGCGTACTCTCCCCCCATTCAGCCCATGGACCTCAGCACCATCAGGGTACAACACTGTCTGTTCTGCTTGTTTGTAATCATCAGTGCACCATAGATGGGGCTTAAAAACACAGCCTCATCAGGAGCTGCAGTGTGTGTATCCATGTGGGACTGGTAGTAGTTTAGGATAGAGGTGTCTCTAGATAGCATGTTTTGTAAAGGTCGACCATAGGAGCGGATCAGATACTAACTTCCTCCACTTGTTTCCAACAGAGGAAAATGGACAGTCAAGAGAACAGGGACGCCCTACAAATAGCCGCTGATGTCCGACTCATGTACTCCAACTGCTAGTAGTACAACCCCCCTGACAATGATGTGTCTGTTCCATCATTGGTGGACATTTTCTAATGTGTTCTACTACCCCATGGAGAAATGTGCTGATATTGGTCAGGATAACTTTAAGTAGTCTGTTTGAAAACAATTAACTTAAAAAAAAAGTAATGTTTTAACCACTCAACGCATTAGTCCTGGACAGGTGCAAATCAGATCAGTCTCTTGTTGACCATGGGAGAACATTTTATTTGCACCAGATCCTATTGCCCAGTCAACCAAATGAAGTCAGTTTTACTATGTAATTGTCCTATTTCCAGATGTCTCCTGGATTGACATGACCATAAGACTGTGGTCCATCTGTCACAGTTCAGACACATGAACTCTATTCAGTAACTAGCGTTAATGTGACACTGTGGGTTTATTAGGTCATGTAGTAAATGCAGACATCTGACCCCATGGCTTCCTTTGTTCCTGTAGGGAAGAAGGGTTTAGGGGGAAAGTCACGGGAAGAGCTGGCTCTGGAGAAGCAGCTGGAACTAGAGCAGAGACTCCTGGATGTCAGTGGTCAGCTCAACTCTGGAAAGAAACCTCAGAAAACCAAAGGTGAACCACAATATGTCTGGATTAATGCCTTTAGAGACACACAGACAACTCAGTTCAGAACATTGTCAGATTTAATGGTCAGACTTACTGTTTAAGTCTTTCCTAATCTGATTCCTGGTGTGAAAAAAATGCAAATGCTGTGTATTTGTCTGTATTCATATTAGTGTCCTTATTAGTGCTGTGTTCTTATTTTATTTACTTTGAGTCCCCAAATGTGGGGATAGGAAGTGTGGACAGACTTGTTTTTTCATTTACTTGTATGGTTTTTATGATAGGTGCTTTCTTGTGTGCAGTAAACACAGCCTTGCTTGGTTTTTCACCATGTTGAAGCAGTTTAAATTGTTCTGGAATGAAAAGCACCTTGGCTGAGTATCGTTGTATTAAATGTATACATGACTGAAGAGCTGAATACTACTGCTGCATCTAGAGGAGTGTCCACGTTATGACACGTTAATCCCAAGACAACAATGCTGTTTTCAAATGCCAAAACAGAGGTGGTGCGAGAATTTCGGAAGGCAGTTGGCTTTACTTTTTATATGCATGAAAAACCCTGTGCGTCATCTGGTTTTTAGAAGAAAATCATTGACTGACCATTTCCTTGCTCATAGTGGGTTTACCAGAGGTGGTGAGTGCACATCGAGATGTAGTTATTTAACTGATTTGTGATTTGGTTCATCACTAAATAACTGTGTGTCTGTGATTATTTTAGTTCCTGGGATTTGAGTGGACACTGAAGCCAAATCCCTTTTTGTTAAGTTGCAGGAAATTGAGAAGTTTTGATACTGATAATAGTCAGAAACAAAAACATTGTTTTATAAAATGTGTATGGCTTTAAGACAAAGGGTATATTTTTAGAGTCACGCAAATTTAGAGCATGTTTCTTCCACTGAAGTTTCTTTTAATGTTGCTTTTCTTCACTCTTACAGTCAGCCTTTTCCAACTATATTTGTGTTTTTCCTTCAGTTAATTTTAAAATAAAAACAGAGTCTAGAGAGTAATAGAAATGCCTCATGCTCTTGCTAATTTGAGAGCTTGTACATGAATAAAAGTGACTGGTCTTTAATACTGACAGTGTTTGTTTTGATTAACAAACTGTCTGACATAATTACTTAAAATGGGACAGTAACATGCCACTATTAGAGATTTGGGGAAATTGGCATCACTAGATTTTAATAAGGGACCATTTTGTTGGGATTATAGTATATGTTGTATGTCAACTCTAGCCTTCTGATATTACACACGGAAAAACTGATTGCTGAAGTGAAAGCATTATATTTATTATGACAGAACATTCTCATTTACAGCAACAACCAGGGGAGTAATTAGGGTCAACTGTCTTGGTTTAGGGACAGAATGAAAAATGTTTAACATAATGTCACAGGGATTCAAATAGAAACCTATATTTTACTGGTCAGTTGTAAAAGCTACACCACCCTGTTGTCTAAATAAATGTAGGTGTTATTTAGTTTGTATTTTGGAGGGCAGTGTGGTTCAGTTCATAACCTGTCAATGTTATGTTTTTGGACCAATCAGGTCATGCATATAGGATATAAAATATCCAAATGGATTGGTCCCAAAAAAATTATGATAATAAGACCAGAATTATGCTCCCTGGGATGCTGGACAAGCTTGCCGTTCAGTTGAGTATAGAAACAAGAATGTAGATTATATTAAGTAAGCGCTTGTGTCCAAAGGCAAAACTATGCTTCCAGCTATTCTCAAAGCAAACTTCAAAGAAAAATGAATAATTCTGAGTATTAATTTGAGTCAATCCTATACTTACAAATACACCATTACATGATAAATACTCCATTACAATGGTTATACAACTCCACCATAGTTATAAAATTGTTTCTAAACAAACCAAATATGCTATCAAATCAAATATTTTAGAGTGGGAAATAGATCATATCCGAATTTAGGTTGTTCAGATAATGAAGCATTAGAGACAAAATGGATCCTCAAAGCAGATATGTAATTGGTTTAACATAGCTATTGAAGTTAAACTGAATATTTGTGTCTAGTTTGCTATACTAGGTTAAAAATAGCAGTATTTATGCACCTGCTGCTATGTAATTTTGTTCCATCACATTTCTGCCCAGGTTACCCATTGCTGTGCGCAATGAACTGGAGATGAGGTAGCTGCAATGAACTAAAACAAACCCTGTGCTGGAGCGCCATCTCCTGGATAAAGAGACAACGATTTTTTTAATCAACAGTCATGGCGGCCACCACACGGCTCATATCAAGGTTGACAGTTGTTACTGGTTAGTGTCTTCTTTTACGCGTAGTCGGTAATTAAATGCAACTTTATGCGTACATTAGGTGGGTTAATGTGACTCACGTTGCATTAGTAAAATGTGTACTTGGACGTATCTTGTGGTTGCTGCTAATGCTTAAGCTATTTTTCCTCTTCCAAAATACTACTGTATTTCTCTGAAGTAAAATGTATAGCGAGAAATATTTGCAACATTGTTTAAATGTACATACACATGCGTTCAGTGTTCGCATTCTTGTTCTTTAGTCCATGTTTTTAAACCAATTTTTTTTATTTGTCTTCACCTTTGCTCAGTGTGTCAAAGTTGAAGACAACAATGTTTCCAAGATTCTTCAGTGAAATAAAGCAAGCTAGAATGAATGATCTGCCGGCTTAAATGCGACCACCAGATGACCAATAAATCTGTCCTTTTTGTCTGATCTAACTTACAAGACTTAGTGGTAAACCTTTAACCAACTTAATGCTTCAGTGGATAGCAGTCTACATACTTTTTCTTACTCATTCCTGCCAGGAGGAGGCAGTGGGATTGGCCGAGCCGTATGCCAGCGATTTGCCTCAGAGGGTGCCACAGTTGTGGTCGCCGACATCAGCGAAGAGTCAGCCAATCAGACGCTGAGCTGCCTGACACTTGACCACAAAGGGCAGAGCCATATGGCGGCTGCGGTGGATGTTTCATCAAGGGAAAGTGTAGAAAAGCTGTTAACCAATATACAGGTGATTGACTGATTTGATTATATTAATTCACTCAAACTGTGTGCTGTGATACATGTCCGTGTGGTCTCTCCTGCAGTGTCGATACTACCAGTCTCCTTCAGTATGTGTGAATGCTGCAGGGATCACTCAGGATGAGTTCCTTCTGAAAATGGACGACAAGGACTTCGACAGGGTTATCCAAGTCAACCTCAAGGTATTCCTTCCTTTTATTGTTATTATCCTAACCAGTCTTTGAATTAGTTGGACAAGAGCTTCAAGGGGTTCTCTCTTTAGGTCTCAATACACCAAAATCGTCTTTGTTTAATGTGTCCCGAAGTGCTGTCCCCCCCTGCCCAGTGTCCACAAACCCTCAGAATGTTTATAATTTTTCTCTCAGGGTACGTTCCTCCTCACGCAGGCTGTTGGGAAGGCTCTGGTTGCCTGCGGAGCTCCTAAAGGCTCCATCATCACTGTGGGTAGCATTGTGGGCAAGGCAAGTCGGATGTCTTCACTATTGTTTTTTGTGGCATAGGTCATTAGCCTTTAACAGACTTGCTTTTATTTCTGCCATTTAAACGTTTCATCTCTGGCTGTAACCAGGTGGGCAATATTGGACAGGTGAACTACTCTGCCTCAAAAGCAGGTGTGGAGGGCCTGACCAGAACTGCAGCCAAGGAGCTAAGCCGGTGAGTCACACCTTGGTATTGTTCATTATGACACTGGAAATATCTCCTTTTTTTTTAAAACAAAACAAGGGTTTCATGATATTTGAGTTAAGACCCCTACACACCAGGGTCTTATTTCTTCTGTTCAGTGCAAAATGAACACAGCCCTGTGTTTGATTTTACTGCAAATGTAGTTCCTCCAAACATCAGAGAAGACAAATAGGCTTTGAAGTAGGAATATTGCCTACAGCCTAACGTACGACTGCTCTCTTTCTCCAGATATGGGATCCGGGTTAACTGTGTCTTACCAGGGTTCATAACCACTCCCATGACCGATAAAGTGCCAGAGAAAGTAATCACTAAGGTAGGTCTGAGTTCCTCATCAGGTTGGTATAACTTAAACGACTCCCTTCCTAATGAACCCACAGTTCTCATGAAGATGTAAAACATGCTTCGTTTGTCCAGATAACATCGTTGGTGCCACTAGGTCGGATGGGAGAACCTGCTGGTGAGAATGTTGTGTTCAACTGAGCACATTACACATGCAGTGGTCTGTACCATTCATGGCCAACTGATAAGTCCTGGCTAACCCTTCTGTCTCTGTCTGTAGAGGTGGCTGATGTATGTGCCTTTCTGGCTTCAGATGACTCTCGCTACATAACTGGAACCAGTATTGAAGTAACAGGTAATGGGCCCAACTGAAATGCATTTTGATTATTTATTATTGAGTAAAAGGAAAGGCTTTTCACTTGACCCCAACTCTCTTGCTAATGAGATGTATACCTTACTCTTCAGGAGGCCTTTACATTGGCTGAGACAAGCTTCAATCATCCACATGAAGACCAATGAAGTCCAAGTAAGTCAAGTCCCCATCTAGGCCCAGTAAATGTATATTGATTCAAGCTTCAAACAGTGCCTTCACTTGTAAAAACAGAACTGATTGAGGATCAGGGTTGATTTGTAAATATAGTTTGTATGTAGTGTAAATGTGGAATAAATTCCAACCTATATTTGTATCTTCTTATGTATTGTGTGCTGTGAAAAGAACCAAAGGCAGAGAAAGGATCAGTGTTTAGTGGTTTCCTCAAGACTATTAAACCAACTGGCGCCTCCAAGCTCCTTGACATAGATGGAATAACTGTAATTTGACTAGTGAAACTTAAACTAGCCATTTCAAACAAGTTTGTATTTAGAGATAGAAAAGGCACATACAAAGACTCACTGCTGCATTTTGAATGCAGAGAAAATGCGTTGGCATGTGGTTTAATTAGAGACTTAACAGAAAACAATAAGCCAAGAACAAGCAAGACAGCAGAACTGAAGCAAGACAAATACCAACAGAAAATGGAAGAAAAAATTGGCCAGAGAGGTGTACTATCCTGGTGTTTTTTACTCAACCCTAATAATTAGACAGTTAATTACAGAATGAGCCTGTATATATATATATATATAAGGGTGGACTGAAAAAAACCAGGACAATAGCTCTCAAGGAGCAGGGTTGGAGTGGGAGGTGCCGAAGCGCACATTCAAACTGGGGTGAAAACAACTATTTTGGGTGGTTAGGCAATTCATAGTGGACATAAAGTTGGGATGTGGTGGAGTCAGTCTACACATGGGTGGTTAACTGGAGATTGGTGAAATATGTGGTTTTATTTAGCTGTCTGAGCCACTCTATGCAGAAAGTAGAATGAGGACAATCAACAAAAAAAATACCAAGCAGTAGATTGAGAGAGAAGGGATGGACCAGTAGAGGGACTACAAAAAACGAGTCACGCAGCTCTTTTTAAAAAGATTATATATTACAGAAACAAAAAAAAAAATTACTTACACATTACTTTTCAGCACCATATTTTGTAGAAACATTTGTCTTTAACAAAAATCACAACAATTGCCGATGTAACTCTTGAGAATCACAAGGAAATCAGATTATTTTTCACTTCAGATTTTAGTTTAGGTCAATCCTTCCCTTCTATGCTATATCAAAAGAAAAACAAACCAAAACAGACAAACCCAAATACCCATAATGATATACAACCCCATAGCCTCATTTCATATAAACAATATTTGGATCATTTTTCCCCAGGTAGAGTTTCCTCTCCCTCCCCTCTAGCTGTCCACTGCCCGCTGTGGTTTCCACCGTAGGGTCCCGGTGTCTGTCTGTTGCCCACTCCATACTCCTGCAGCCCAGACCATCCGTGGCAAACCACAATGAAATGCGAGCGTTGAAAAGTCACCATTTTAATAATTACAACAGAAGCAATCGTGAAAACACAGTACAGTCGATAAACGCTAAAGGGTTACACTGAGATATGGCCACAAATTCTTTGGTATTTTCCTTTCAACCAAAACTGTTGACATGCATTGACCGTGGGTGTGTGCACAGATAACTCGGGCTGGTGTTTGTTTAATATGTATTTAATTGTTTTATGACCGTCAAGTGAGAACTACAGGAAATAAATACAAAATGAAATACCACATTCGACTGGCATATTTGATTTGTCGTGGTTTAAAGCACCATGTTTGTTTTCAATAAATACAATAGAATATGACTATGTCTGTACAAATGGAGAGTGCACATAATGTACATTTCCAGTAGGAAAAATGGTGACAGCATCACATGGCTGTAATAGACAAACTTGAATTATTCATGCTGAATACATTAACACGTTGGTATAATTAGCACCTTGCCACACAGATTTTCAAAAGCATGCATTTATTCGCTGTTGTAAGAGAGAACTGTTGGTTGTCATCTTTGAAGCTCATATACATATTTAACCCTGAAACGTTCCATGCTTGAGAAAAAGAGATGGAATGCCACAAAATCCTGGAATCTAAACCGTGCTCTACGTAAAACAGTCAAATCCAGGCGTCAACCCTTTAAATAATGGACCGGTTTGATGCTATTGTGGCCTATTCGATGGTTCCACTGTCAGGTCTCTGTTTGACAGTTGTAACAGTTATTTAAAAAAAGACATGTACAATACATCAAGTTCAGTACAATTTACAAGGTTAATGGCTTTCGATTCATCGATACTTTGAGAAGGCCAGGTTACATAGCATGCAACATTTGCCCAATAATAAACAGCCATCCAGTTTGGAGACGGTACATTGCTGTTAGGACTTTATTATTACAGTACTGAGTAATGAACTGTTCATATTCACACCGTACTAAAGCCTCGTTACAACTAGAGATCTCACAGCTTTACTTTCTCTCCACACGAGCTCCACTTGGCAATGTACATTTTCTATTCATCATTTGAGCCCAGATTAGGGTCACGTTTCACTGATATACTTCTCATATTTAATTTATTCATTTAGCTGTGATGATGAATAGAAAGTGTTTAGCTAGACACCACGGATGAACTGTAAACTTTCCAGGTTGAACGTTCCGTCAGCTCTGGTTGGCCTCTGGCTCCGCTGTTTTCTGGTCCTCCTCGTTCTTCCATTGGTTTCCTCTTAATTTGGTGAGGCAGGAAGTATGGCGTGGGATGGGGCGGGGCTTGGGTGTAGTAGATGTACAAGTGTGTGTGTGAAGAGGGCGAAGCAGAGAGGTAGTGTGGGTGAGACAACTTAGAGATAGACAGCGGGAAGGAGAGAGGAGTGAGGAGGGGGGTCTGCCACCGGGGGGGCTCTGGCGTGTAGGGAAGGAGGAGACGGCACGTTGGGCCAGCTGTTCGTTGGAAAAGAACGCCGTTTTATGCGGTTAACGGACAGAACGCTATCGCTCTCGTTCAATGTTGATCTTTGGTCTTCTCTTTTTGAGAGTGTTTGTGTTGTACTTTTCTCCTGTCGTCCATAACTTTGTCGGGAGATGTTTTCCCCTGGGCATGTACTTGAGTGAGTGCATGTCTGCTTCACAACAGTATTTGTGTGTGTTTGTGTATGTAAATGTGCTTGATATCAGGAAATAAATGTACAAATTACTGGGTGCGTACTGTATATGTCAATGCTAATTTTTGTGTGTGTTTGTGGGTCAGTGTAAGTGTATATTCTAGATGTGTCCATGTTTCTCATTTCTCTACAGGGTGTTTTAGCCCAGGAAACAGACAGGTCCCACTTCAAAGCCAAATTGCTGGTTGGTTTCCCCAAAGTCTGTGATCTTGAGGTCCCGCAGAGGAAGCTGCTCCACCTGGGGTGTGTTCACCTCCAACACTGTCCTGTCGAAGCCCTTGCGATACTGCAGACAGAAACACAGACTAGTGAGATCACTACTTGGATTAAATATCATTCCATGACACAATCTTTGTTAGTGATACTTTAACTGTATGATGTTCTTTTGTTATTAATAAATGTTGGGAAGAAACCAAAGTAATTGTCCTACATCCTCTTAAAACATAGTAAAATCCAGGGAATTCTTACAAATGTTTCTTTAAAAATAAGCTATTGGGGGAATGCATCCCGAAACACTCCTTTAATCCCCAAACACTACTTGAAATAAACATCCATAACATGAATTGCCAAGCATTGGGGGTGACTTGGATAAAGGATATAGTTTCTCAGAACCAAGGAAATGTAGACTAATTGGACTACACTGTTTAAATAGATGACACTCACAGAGCAGCCGTCGGTCAGGGCCTTGATGTAGGGGCTGGTCTCAAAGCTGAGCTCCTCGTCGTTGGCGCCCTGGAAGTGCAGCGCCCTCTTGTGTCCGTTGTTGGCTGTGCGGTCAGCCCAGGCCACGGAACGATGGCAGTGGTAGGTGATGTTCTGACGGGCCTGGACGCTCAGCAGCCTTAGGAAGCCCAACTGGACCACGCCGACTGGATTGCCATCAGAGTCAACGTACGAGAGCTGAGGAGAGAGAATGTCCCAAATATATAAAAACCGAGGACACAGTCACAGGTGAACTCTACTTGTTATGAAACGACCAAGTTGAAGCCCAGATAACAATCCTATTCAAACGTTGTGCAGAAAGCCTTTGAACATGCCACTTTAGCAGCACTGAAAAGGTAGGGCAAAAATTCCTCCCAGTCAATGTAAGAGACTGAAGAAATGGATACATTAAGTTGAAAGGGCAAGGGTTGGAAACGCGCTTCACAAGAATGATACAGTTGGGTGCCAACCTAGTTGATAAATCCAAGGAAAAATGTTTACTCGAGAGTGAGGTGGCACATTCCAGTAAATACATGGACAGAATATATCCATTTAACCAATCCATTTTAATGGTCACACCTGAGGAATGCTCTGACGAAGGCTCATTAGCCGAAACGCGTCAGCTTTTGTATCTTCAGATGTGACCATTAAAATGGATTGGTTAAATGGATACATTAAGTTATTTCAGCAAAGGGGGCTTGTAAAGTAGAATTTTTCAGTGTCATCTGTTAAATGAGGTTACCTTTATCCGTCAATAGTGTTGAAACGACCCCATTTGTCATAATGTCGTGATGATACATGCACATACCATTGTAATGGGGAAGCATGCAATCAAAACAACAAACCGTATGGAAACCTTCACGGTCAAGCATAACAGACATACGGAGGACAATGAATGCCTCTGGGATTCTACACAGTACAGTATTAAAACCTTACTAACCTTGCTGCCAGTGGCAAACTCACTGAACCAGGAGCCGGGTTTCTCCGAGGTCCAAGAGTTGATCTTGACCTGGAAAACAAGAGTGCAGACCGTTAAACAGGAAAGAGTGTGCGTACATTCATTTGTAAGAAGCCTATTTTCCCCCCTCTAACCGTGTCCACGCTCTTGCTGGGGTACAGACAGGTCTCGACGCCGGCGGTGAAGTTACAGAACACCTTGAGAGAGTCGCGAGAGCAACCCTGGTTGGGATCGATCCAGTAATCTCCTACAGGGGGAGCAGAGAGACGAGACGATTTTAATCACAGATAATTCAAATGATCTAAATGTGAGCAAGTGACAATGTCAAAATGGATTGTTGTATATATTAACATTCATCTTTTGTAGGAATTATTCCATGTCTTTGAAAGCAGAAATTAAATATCACCTATGCAAAAGCAGAACCGCCATATATCTGCCATTAGACAATGTACAAAGATACATGAACATCCCCACTACTACACAATGCAATGTTCATTAAAGAAGCTGACTAGCAACAGTAATAACTTAAGATAAATAAACAAAAACATTTAAATAAAGCATCAGCTGCCTGTTCCGGCTCAGGCGTTTTATGTAACCAGACCATGGCAGCCGGTGTTGTTTGTGATGACTGGTTTTGTGAAGCGCTGGGATTCTCACTGCACTCTGTATTACAATGAAGGCCAAGTGTGGTTTTCCACCTGATATTCCGCCGATTTAAGTGTCTGGGACTGAGAGGGTCCAGCCCCTTACCATCTGTGTAATTTGAATGGAGGAGTTTGAGGTCCTGGCAGGTGCGAGCAGGGCTGTCCTGGGTGCCCAGAGGGGATCGCATGGTATCGATCTCTTTTCGCAGAGAGTCCAGCGAGCCGAAGATCTCCTGCATGCCCTCGCTGTCTCTCAGGAAGTCGCTGGCGTCAGCCACCTCCGCATCCGTGTCGGACAGCATCCGGCTGGCGTCGATGGAGCGCTTGGACTTCTTGGGGATCTGGATGGGCAGGGGCTGGATGACTTCGCCAGGGGGGCCCTGATTGGAGGAAGGTCACAGATATATATATTACTATTAGTGGATAATATATGTAATGATATTCAGAGGTTTAGGATTCTTTCTGTTTTTACTCAAACTGTAGATGTGCACACAGACACAGAATATAAAGTGCAGTCGAATTAGGTTAAGGGGACACAGAATGTAGGCTAAACTGAAACATGTGGGTCAAATATGAGTATTGAACTGACTACACAAAGCAGGTTTACTCACAGGAGGTCCGGGAGGTCCTGAGACGCCCTTCTCTCCCTTGGGACCGGCTCCTCCCTTAAAACAGACAGATGAGATGTCAGAGGGAGCCATGTACCAGAGATTCAATACACATTATAACACTGAAGCAGGCGTTTCTCTATGAAGAGTGTTGAGGAAGGAGTTATACTCACAGTTGCTCCCTTGGCTCCCTTGACACCTTGAGGACCCTGTGGGAGACAGAAAAGAGCATCAGTACTGACCAATGGTAATCCTGGTCCTACAGCCGGATTGATGGAGAGAATTGATGTAGGAGTAGGAAATGGGGGCGTTACTCACAGGCAGACCAGCAGGGCCAGCAGGACCGATGGGCCCAGTGCCTCCAGGGACACCCTGAAAACCACAGGTAACAAAATTAACACACTCAAGCTTAAAAAACACAGGTAGCAGTATTAACACACTCAACCCTGAAACACACAGGTAATAGAATTAACACACTCAACCCTGAAACACACAGGTAGCAGTATTAACACACTCAACCCTGAAACACACTGGTAATAGAATTAACACACTCAACCCTGAAACACACAGGTAATAGAATTAACACACTCAACCCTGAAACATACAGGTAATAGAAATAACACACTCAACCCTGAAACACACAGGTAACAGTGTTAACACACTCAAGTGTCTGGTAAAGGAGGACATGGAATATGGTAAGGTGTCACACAGACAGAACTGATTATTTCCTCTGTGTGTGCTTTAGTGACAGTGTGATTTAACGAGTGTGTGTGTGTGTGTGTGTGATCGGGTAGATGGAGTATGTTTTAAAGGTCTATTTTCCCCACTGAACAGGGCCTTGGTGTCACTCACAGTATCTCCCTTGGATCCTGGGGTTCCCTGAGGCCCTGGCAGTCCCCTGTCTCCCTTCTCCCCTTGCTCTCCGGGGGGCCCGATCAGACCAATGAGACCTGGGTGACCCTTCTCTCCCTTGTCGCCACTCTCGCCGCGCAGTCCTGGCAAACCTGGGGGTCCCTGGATGAGAGAGAAAGAGAGGGTGATACGTCAGTGTAGCTTGATGTTGGGTGTATTTTCATGAAGGCTTGAAAATCAGGGCTTTTCATTGTCAGTTCCGAATGGAAGAAACCCTTCTAGGTCTCATACTCTCCTTGTCATGGACAATTTCAGACCTGGGACACCAGGTGAGTGCACTAAACTACCAGGGAGAAACAGGTGTCCCAAGTCTTTGTGCCCACGAGAACCAGAATGAAATGGCCCTGAAATAGATCAACCAGTGTGGTTGGTACAATCTACCGTGGATCTATGAATGATTTCTTTGTGATCTCACCAGTGGTCCGGGTGGTCCCTTCTGTCCAGCAGGGCCTGGAGAACCTTGTTCGCCCTGGAAGAGGGCATCAGGAAGATGTTAGCCTAACACACCTAGCAACCCAGTTACAGTTGACAGGTCTTAGTCGTCAGCGGTCCAAAAGAGGCCTTCACTGCCGACTGAGACAGAACATACAGAGACATCCATGGAGGAGGGTGTTCATCTCTCCTCACCACTGATCCAGGGAGACCCCTCAGTCCCTCCGTTCCTGGTTTTCCTGGTTGACCCTGAGGTCCGACGGGGCCTGTCTTTCCTGCTGGTCCATTGGCACCTGGATCTCCCTGGAGGCAGATTTATTTAAAGTTAGACATTGATGAATTCCCAAATCCCAAATGTGTGTCGTGAGTTTAACAGATGGAGATCTTTGGAGAGCCACTGAATGCAGGAATGGATGGTGCTATACACTTGTTGTTAGATCTCGTTGGCATTGAGCCTGCCACTCAATAAATGGTATATGACCTCTAAATTCTTACCTTGGTTCCCTTCTCTCCCTGTCGTCCTTCTGGTCCTCTTGTTCCAGGAAGCCCCTGGGGAAACAGGCGAGTGATAATAAAAACGCAATACCCTTTTCATGCCAGGTTATACCAGAGCTACTAGTATTCAATTGTGTCGATGTGCCTCTATTAAACATAACACCTTGACAACAAACAGACCTGCCAGTAGATGGTGGTTGTGGCTTGGCCTGATGAAGTCATCAACTTACCCTCTTTCCAGGTCCACCAGGGGGTCCGTTCTCACCAGTGGGTCCTGGAGAGCCCTGCAGTAGCGAGTATTACAGTCATGATTTTATCACTGCACTGACATGAACTGAGAGTAACAAGAACTGAATTGAAATATTATAGCTGCCTTTTTGGACGTGCACAATCTGGATTATAGCCCCTTGTGCGATCTGCTAAGAAAGGCATCTAACTTGAATCTCTCAATGCTGTATTTCAGTGAGTCTTAACAAGTGCTTCAACGTGGAAGACACCATTTTTTAAGGAACGGTTGAGAGCGGGGATTTGCATAACTATGGCCACAAGGGATCTTTATTACTCAGACACCATTACATTGCATTAGTCTGAATGCTTTTGGAAGATTTAGGAAGATTTGCTTCACATTATAAACACTGCTCTTGAATGCGGTAGGGACAACAATTGTATAAAGACAATATATGACCCAATAACATCCAATTCAAAGAACTTGATAAAGTCCACGTGGAAATGATTGGTATTTGTGGTAACTGTAGTAAGGGTTGGGAATTTGGAATTAGTTTCAGTGTTACTTACAGCTTGTCCTTGTTCACCGTCCTCTCCCCTCTCTCCCTTTGCTCCATCTTGACCCTAAAGAAGTCAAAAGGACAAAAATATAGTTGTCACTAAGAGGAACATAGATCTATTTTGATCATGGAAAAATACCCTTATTCACAGATACATCTACCAACAGATACCTAGTAGTTCTAAAATGCTGTGAACACATTGGAAAAGGGATATATTTTATCATGACCAAATAGTGGACAGACGAGAGGGTTTAGGATACTCACTCTGGGTCCGACTTCCCCAGGGGGACCGGGATCACCAGGGAAACCAACGGGGCCCTAGGAGAGATACACAATGATAAACTCAGACACAAAAAAAATACACAGACGGCAAGGATAGTCCATATTTAGTTGTTTCTGTTAACTACGTACAGGGTTTCCTTTGGGTCCGTCGTCTCCAGGTCCTCCTCTTCCACCAGCAGGGCCAGAAGCACCAGGTTGTCCCGACTCTCCCTTATCACCACGTTCTCCACGAGGGCCCTGCCATTGGACAATAATATGGTCAATCACAGTACAAAAACATACATAGAGGACCGAGTGTATTGGACAAAACTGGTAGGTCCATAAGAACCAAAGACATAGAGACCAGTCCCTCACCTTCTTTCCCGGCTCTCCTCCGATTCCAGGTGGTCCAGCTTCTCCAGGCTCTCCCTGTCAACACCGTTTGTTCAGCTCTCTCAACTTTACATTGTAAACACTAACACTAATACAGCATACATTTTAACAAATGTAATGGGAACAGAACATGCATACCTTCTCTCCCTGGTTTCCAGGGTTACCCAGACCACCAGGAGGACCTTGAGGACCCTGATTAAACAAACAAATCAACATTTTAGCCTCAACAATATTCAAAAAACAAGAGTCATTTAGAGTCATGCCCATAACCAAAACAACAACAGCAGCCATACTAGTCATTTAGAGTCATGCCCATAACCAAAACAACAACAGCAGCCATACTAGTCATTTAGAGTCATGCCCATAACCAAAACAACAACAGCAGCCATACTAGTCATTTAGTGCCATGCCCACAAACAAAATAACAATAGTCATATTAATCATATGGAGTCATGCCTGTAATCAAAACAACAACATTCATATAAGTAATTAAGAATAATGCACGTAATCAAAATTATAAATCAACATTACAAGTCATATAGTTCATAGAATCCTTCCCGTTACCAAGACAACAAGAATCATATTAGTTATTTAGATTCATGCCTGTAATTAAAAAAAAAACTGTAATATAGGTCATGGAATCATGCTTGTAATCAAGACAACAAGAGTCATGTCCATAATCAAAATCAGGAAAAAAATTTAAAGATTTTTGTGGGATGGCTTTATAATAAAACCTAATTACAATGACAGAATCATACAGTATATAATTGTTCAACAGGTTTAAAAGGTACTCACATCAGCACCGCTGGGACCAGCTGGGCCACGTGGACCTGGGGGCCCTGGTGGACCCTAAAGAGACATAAGATCAGGTTAGCAATGTAAAGTTTCATGCTAATGAAACCTGTTTATGAAGCATGAGACACATTACAATCACATCACTATAACGGTTGGGCTTGTATAGATGAGATCCAATCATCTGTTGGGTTGCTCCAATAAATCCAACCAACACTCACCATTGGTCCGACATCTCCTGTCTCTCCCTTCTCTCCTGATGGGCCTGGCAATCCCTACAATGTACATTCACAGTTAGATATGTTTTTGACCTATTGAGGCCCAATCACAGGACTGTATTGTATTGAGGCTAAAGTCCTATAGTCGGGAATTGATCTACTCTAAGTCTATACCTGCAGTCCAATGGGACCCGGGGCCCCTGGGAATCCTCTTGATCCTTCATCTCCCTTGGCCCCAAATGGCCCCTGCTGACCTCTGGCTCCCAGTTCTCCATCAGCTCCCTGAATAATGGAGACAGAGGGGAATTGGTGAAGGGGACCCCTCCAAGGGGCACCATTCTATGACTTTTCCTGTGATTGATAATATGCTGTAAGTTGACGGAGCTTCTACTTACAGCAGCACCGGGTTGACCCACTGGACCCATTGGCCCTGGTGGCCCGGGAGGACCCTGTCAGCACACGATGTTTAGATGGGAGAAAATATCATCAGTCTACATTAATGGACCATCACATGTTCAGTATGATATTCAGACAGTAGATGCAATGAACAGAATGGGATGTGTGGATTTCATATGAATGGAGATATGATGGTGGGAACGGTGCTCACATGCTCTCCTTTGCTGCCCTTAGCTCCCTTCTGGCCGTGCTCTCCGACCTCGCCCTGTAACATGAAATCCCCAACAAAGCTTTTGTTTAGAAAGGTTTGAATGTAGCATTATGATATAGCCTTTAGTGGCAATACAGCAGTTAGCACGAGTGAGACCGATCATAATTACTGGCCTTGTCTCCATCCTCTCCCGGGACTCCAATGGATCCGGCAGGGCCTGGCAGACCGACTGGACCCTGAACACCGTCACGACCAGCTGGGCCAATTGGACCTTTCTCACCCTAAAAAGGTGTGGATATTTTAGTAACACAATGGCTCAGTCCAAAATGGCCCTGAAAATTATCATGGATAAAGGATCCAGATAAAGTTTTGACAAAGTACTCACAGGAACTCCCTTCTCTCCTGCAGGTCCTGGAGGCCCTTGGGGGCCAGGTCTTCCTGGTGGTCCGATGGGGCCTGCGCTGCCTGCCTGTCCCCTCTCACCTGGGGACCCCTGAACAGACATGATGACAGAAATCATTACAGATGAGATTATCAACATCAACACAATATATATGCAACACAGGAAAATGTTCACTATTTCATTTCAGACACAATTATGGTTATACATACGGCTGGTCCGGGAGGTCCTGGTGGGCCTTCACTTCCTTTCAGTCCGCCGCCTCCCTAAAAAGCAAAAAGCAACAGGTTACATTACTGCTGTCTTTATTCATCTGACATCTCTCCCTGAGTTATGGCCCATAGGGGGTCACTCAGATCCAGACCGTGTCGGTCAGTCTGCTCACCGGGGTGCCTGGCATCCCCCTCTCTCCGGGGAAGCCTCTCAGTCCTGGGGGTCCGTCTTTGCCGGGTCCTCCAGGGGGACCGGGATCTCCCTTAGTTCCTTCCTTGCCAGAGGGTCCGGAAAGTCCCTGCTCGCCTGGTGGGCCCGGAGGCCCGGGGTGACCGCGCTCGCCCAAGGGGCCTGTCTCTCCTGAGGGACCCTGGGACACGGCAGAGCAGGGAGAGAGGAATGAGTCAGGAAGAAGGAACGTGAATGGTTATCCAAGTTATGGATACAAGACATATCAAATACCTTCGACACTGGATGGCATAAATAGTTGCATTAGTCTTACCTGAGGTCCAACAACACCAGGAGGTCCGGGTGGGCCAGTCTTTCCTTGGAATCCCTGAAAAGAGAAAATGAAATGTATTGTGCCTTGAACAGAGCCTTGTGGAACCCCTAACATAATTCAGCATAGCTAATTATGAGTTTATCGTGTGCAGAGCTAACAGTAAATATCAGAGCGTATAACTGCATATTAACTGTGAGAAGGTATTTAAATAAAGCCAACAGAAGCCAAAACAGTGTTAGGTTAATATTTCTGATAGCTAGACTGCCAAATCACCATGACAGGAAGATGGGGGGAAAATTACGTACAACTTCTCCTCTCTGTCCAGGGTGTCCAGGCAGTCCATCCTTTCCTGGTGGTCCCTGGGAAGGAAAAGGAAATAGTTAATGGAAAAAAGGCAGTTTCAAACTACACTGACAAAATGAATTCTTTAAAAATGAATATTGAGGTATAGATGGTATATGACAGCCTTACGGGTGGTCCCTTTGGCCCAGGGAAACCGTTTGCTCCTTGAGGTCCAGGAAGTCCCTAAATATACAATAAGAGGACAGGTAAGACTCAAAACATTCATGCTACAGTAGCACAACAAAACAGTATATTTGGAAACAAATAAAGGAAAACTCAAACAACTTACCCTCTCTCCAGCTGGACCAGAAGGCCCATCACTTCCAGACGTACCCTAGTAAAAAGAAATAAACATAAGCCTGGAATGGTTACCATCATTCACAGCAACCCAAATCACAACCTTATCATGGCATGTGACTTCCCAGTGGTGGCCTGTAGGTGAATGATTGGTGCTACTGAGCATTATATTCAATAGATCTCCATTAACAATGTTCTGCGGGAGTGATCGATATTGTCTTACCTTGGCTCCTGGTTTACCAGTTGATCCCCTTGGCCCTCTCTGACCTCTGGGGCCCTGTTGGAGAGAGATGGAGAATTCCATTATCAGTAATATATGAAATTGGTTGAGTGTTTCTAATCCACTTTAAGACGGTTTATCTCAGCTGTTGTTTACTCTTCATACAACATGAGCAGTAATGTATCAGCTATAAATAGAAACGTCAATAATCATCAGTGTTATGAATGAGTAGAACCGAGAAGAGTAGAATTGTTCTGTACCGTTGGTCCTCTTTGTCCTCTGGGCCCAGACTTTCCAATCAGGCCCTGCAGAAACACACACTCAGTGAGACACTTAAGCATCATCTTCTGTATGGTTGACTTAAGTGGATGACATCATTTACAGGACACAGTGTAGCTATGTGAGGCATAGTAGAAAAGAGATCTCTTTCCCATGGTAATTTGCCTGGAAATCTTACCCTTGTTCCCTTCTCGCCGTTGGTTCCGGGGAATCCTGGGAAACCGAGGGAGCCCTGAAATCACAAAATGATTTGTCAACCCAGTGTCCATATAGTCAGGACCCTAAAAATAATATAATCTCATTGTTAACTGCAAACTACTGGAAGAAAGGTGGTGTCCTAACCTTAGGTCCAAGTCTTCCGGGATAGCCAGGAAGTCCAGGAACACCAAGTTTACCCTGCAACCAGATATAGAATAAAAAACCTGACCAAACCCAACAACATAGATCTAGCATCCTGAAAAGGTTTTAGCTCTGCTGTTAGGCAACCAGTTACACGTGTCATTGAGATACTTTTAAAATGTTCTTTTACTGAAGATATACTTCTGTCATACACAATGTGAACCCCCCTCTCACCTTCTCTCCGACCAGACCGATGGGTCCCAGCTCACCAGGGGGCCCAAAACGGCCCTTTGGCCCCTCAGGACCGTCCTCTCCTCTTGGGCCAGGCATGCCAATTTCTCCCTGTCGGCAGGACCACACAGGCAACAGTCAGCATGGATCCAGGAACCTCATGACGTTCTAATGAATCTGATGCCAATCTCTCATGAACCATTAACATTAAGGACAGTGTATGAAAATCAGCACAGGATCAATGTGGATTGAGACTCATTGGAACAACAATGGCACTGACCCTCTCTCCCTTGACTCCAAAGTCTCCCTTGATTCCAGGGAAGCCGTCTTCCCCCTAAAAACAGAAACGTTTTAGACAAGTTAGTAATAGGCATAGATGTCGTTAGTATTATTGTAGTAAAAAACAAGTCATGGTCAATCAAGTGCGCCCCCTAGTGATCCTAAACTGAAAATAACAGCAACTGTAGCGCTTGACAGAAATTGCTTTTTCATTCTCAAGATAAATGCTTTAGGACAGTGAGGCACACATTTACAATATTCCTATAATGTAAGTCCATCTATCTAGCTTAAATTCATGTTTAAATGAAAACACCCCTAATAATTTATTCAGAGGTGTAAATAAAAGTTAAAGCACTTGGCTGTGATCCAGAAGTTAGACCACAGAGGTCGAATCATTCCATGAAGCTTTTCCTTTATATTTCATTGATCAATTAAGGTCACACTTTTTTACACCTCTGCTCTGCTCTTCAAGGAATTATTTTAACCTCTGTGGTCCAGATTTCTGAAACAGCACCATATACTTATACCATGTCCCTCTTACACCTCAGTATTGATTCTTTATTACCGGAATGTATTTTATGTAACTCATGAAAAGCAGAAATCGTGTTCTTGAATCATCTTAATAAATGTGTCAGTTACTGATACCACACATGATGGGGTCACTTACTTTCTCTCCTTTGTGACCTTTCAGTCCTCGAATGCCTTGAGCTCCCTGTGATTACAGCAGGGTTAGGAGGTCAGTCATTGATCAGGTTAATCAACATTTACATTTTTATGCATCACAAATGTAATAGTTTTACCTTGATGCCACGAGGGCCGGGATAGCCAATAGTTCCCTGAGGACCGTTGGGACCCTGTGTGATGATGGGAAAGCTAATGTTAATAACCCCACACGAGATACAACAAACACACGGCTTGAATTTGACATGGTGGGGAGGGGTCTTTTTAGTATGAATGCTGTGCAGGACAGAAACGGTTAGAGGAACTCACCTGGTTTCCTTTAGTGCCGACAGGTCCTTCCTTCCCTGGGTGACCCTGTGGGAGGTAGAGGATCATAGGTCAATGCAAAGCGTGCTGATCACTTATTCTTACAACCTCACCATTTGTATTTGCGATATTCTGTGTGATGCGGTCAGGTCACCTCTGGTTAAAACCTCAGCAGATCACCAGTCATGTTTTGACTATTAAGTTTTATTATAACAAGCAGTGAGGATGAGTAGTTTAAAGGCAAGGGAGATTGGGACTTACAGGGGGGCCATCAGCTCCGGGCATTCCTGGGAGACCAGGTTTTCCTGTGGGTCCCTGGGAGAGGAGACGAGGAGAAGCTCATGAGAATTTTGGCCTTCTGATGATAATACTTATAATTACATTACCATCAGCCAGGCTAATCACACAAGCACCTAAGAAAAAAGTAGGTTTATTACATTACTCCACAGATGACAGTCACACATTCATTTGTCCCCTCACCTTTTCTCCTGGGGGGCCATGTGCGCCCTGGGGCCCAGGCATTCCCTGAAACAAACACACATCACTGTCAGATTGACACTTTCAGCAGTACCACAGATTAGAGATCTTATAAAAAGGATATATATATATATATATATTTAAGATATATAATCAGACAAATCATTCAAACATAATTTTAAGGAGAGAATACGTTTTTCAGTTGACCAAAATCTGTCCTGACAACATGCCCTGCTCTGTGGGGTCTCTCACCTGGGTTCCTGATGTACCCTGCTGTCCTGGGGGGCCAGGCTCACCTTGGGGACCCTGACCGACAGAAGAGAAGCAGAATAGTCCCATGAGACGTTGAGAATCAATGATAATCTATTAACAGGTCGAATCATACAGAGCACAAATGGACAGAACAATATCCAGTGCTACTGACCAAGTTTCCTTTAGGACCATGGGGCCCGTCGTTTCCGCGCACACCCTGCAGAGAACAAGGAGAGGACCCATTCATATCAAAGATACATGCAGGGGACACAACACATTAACTAGAGTGGCCTGCTACTGAAGGACTATCTTGATGTGTACTTGTGGTACATAGCTCTGGAAAAACATCTTTGGATAGAAAAGAAAAATGTGCAGTGGTCTCTCCATTTTTTCCGGAACTGTATGCTTAGCTGGTTATGTGGTCTACTGACAATGATTCAGTATGGTTCCTGGTCAACATGGCTGCCAGTTTATGGGTTGGTGTACATTCTGGGGTGGTGTATGCTTAGGTGTGGTGTACGTCTGGGGTGGTGTACGTTCAGGGGTGGTGTACATTCAGGGGTGGTGTACGTTCAGGTGTGGTGTATGTCCGGGGTAGTGTACCTTCAGGGGTGATGTGCGTTTGGGTGTAGTGTACGGGCAGGGGTGGTGTATGTCCAGGGTGGTGTACATTTGGGTGTAGTGTACGGTCAGGGGTGGTGTATGTTGGGTGTAGTGTACAGTCAGGAGTGGTGTACGTTTGGGTGTAGTGTACGGTCAGGGGTGGTGTACGTTTGGGTGTAGTGTGTGGTCACGTTTGGTGTATGTTTGGGTGTATTGTACATTCAGGGGTGGTGTATGTTTGGGTGTAGTGTACGGTCAGGGGTGGTGTATGTTTGGGTGTATTGTACGGTCAGGGGTGGTGTATGTTTGGGTGTAGTGTACGGTCAGGGGTGGTGTATGTTTGGGTGTAGTGTACGGTCAGGGGTGGTGTATGTTTGGGTGTATTGTACGGTCA
>JACXGJ010002181.1:0-69519 GCA_016801105.1 Esox niger | reverse complement strand
TGTAGTGCATGCTGATGTTCCAAACATATTGCTCACCATATGTCTTCAGGGAGCCCAGAGAAATTTGTTTGGGTCAGTTATGGAAATATAACGACTTAAGAAAAATGAGTTCCTTACATAAAAAGATGGAGAAGACGCTTTGAAGGAAAGAATATTTGACAAAATAATTAATTTCCTTCGTTTTTCCTGCACTAAAATGGGCTATCCACCTCCTGCTTGTGAATTCCAACATTCTGGAATCATTTTGCTTCCCATGGCAGACTTTTTTTTATGTATGTAGAACGAGACGCAGAGACTTGCTGTATTCATTTTCCCATCAGTCAAGGACATCACAGCTTAACTAGCACATGGTGCGATGTGGTGAAAGCATGTAACCGATTAGATTCTGCCTCAGACATTCCAGGCCTTTATTAATAAACACTTATGGTTCGCTCTGTCTTGTTTTTTTAAACAGACGGACGGCAACCAGTAAGTGGGCTTCCCTAAGTGCGGTATGGAGTGTACTGATTGGGTCCCAGTCACGATGTTGGTTAAAAGCACCACTCACAGCAGGTCAATCTGGCCAGTCATCCATTCTGTCTTAACCTTCATTCAGCTTCAGCCCTGAGACTAGCTTTAAATATCACTTGGTTGGAGAGGTAATGAAATGTATTTAAGGCAGTTGGCGGTTTAGAGAAGACAAATAGTTTCCACATAAGGCTTTTTAAGAGAAGCCTTAATTAATCCTTATCAAAGGCTCTGTTATCAAAGGTTTATGTAATTAGGCTCTTATGCAAAGGCGTGGTTAACACAGGGTTTTCTCAGTAGGAAAGCTGGGTTATCTGATTAGAAATGCTATGACATCACAGGCCTATGTCATTAGAATGTCACTGACTGACTGACTGACTGACTACCCCCTGTTAAATAGTGTAGTGGTTCGAGATGCGGACTACCAAACAAGAGGTCCAGAGTTCGAGGCTTGTCCCAGTCTAAATATGCATTAGGATTTGGTCAGCATAGACAACTTTGCATGCTACAACCTTCAGTAGCTACGTTATGATCAGTCTAATGTATAATAGTTTACAGTTACATTGCGACTATTTCTGGTGTGTTTTCAAAGTACGGGTTACATATGCTAGATCAAAACCCCTTGAGCAGTAAAACCGTAGGTTTCGTTCACTTAATAAAAAAGTCAGTTATCACCTTTGATTGATAGTGAATGACGTTAATATAGTAACTAAGGAAATAAAAACCAATTCTGTTGTGCCATGAAATAGCTCTGGCAGTGTAATATTCATCTTCAGTCTTACAAGCAATTGGTCAAATCCTCTGACCTATCCAAGTAGTAAGTTTGTAAATACTAAGCCTGTTACTGGCTAATAAGCTGTTAAAATGAACAGTGGCAAAAGCCATACAGTTTAAATATGCTATTTCTGGTGGAGATCAACTTAATAAGAAACTTTAGTCAGTTTCACAATGCTTAATAGTGCCTAACAAAATATTCAAACTTTCGTTCACGCCTGTTAATGCGTAATAAAAGGATCTAAATGACACCTGGCAAATGTATATCTTGGTGGCGTAGTGGTTAAAGACTTTGCTTCTCATGTGGGAGGCCCAGGTTTAAATTCAATGAGGGCAACATTCTAATCATGGGACGGCTGAACTAGGCTTGCTTGGTTCCTTTTCTAGTTCATAAATCTGACACCACACACCATGCGTCAAAACAGATGGGGCGAGCTACTGCAGAGGCAGTTGACTGAAGTTATCTTGAACTTTGACCCCTTGTAGCCACTGCTACCGCCTAGTTGTATATTTGCCAATAAAGTAATTTCCTGATGTTGTTTTGCTGCCTGACCACAGCAAGTAGAGTTAGGTTTAGTCAGACCCATAGAGTGGTGGTTCAAGCCCTGTATACCCAAATGCTAAATCCTGCTGCCAATCACCCAGTAATACCAGGTTTAGGTTTAAAAGTTTTTGTCCAACAGATAATTGTCATATAATTAAGCAGTAATGCACAGGGAATTCAGAGTTTGAACCCTTTCCATGGTATATGAGTACTTTGTTTTACTGTTTTCAAAAACTATTTGAGAAATTACTAAGGATGCACCGATCTGATACTGGCATCAGAGCTTTGTTCAATACTTGCTAGAATACATGATCGGATATCTGCTACAGCGAGTCTATGTAATGAGCGATGCCATGAAACAGATTGTCCAAACATGTAAGTTGTTGATGACGATCTGACTGTATATGCGGGCTATGCCAAGTGAGCATAACCAGACTAATGTCTCCAGTCCAGGATTACATTGCACTTGAAGCACTAGTAAAACTGTTATTTGCAAACTTTGCAAAGCGTTTCAAGGGGGGACTTAACTGAAGCTAGCTAGCTAACCGCAGCTAGCGAACGCCAGACTTATCAAGAATTCTGCACTTTTAGGTATGTTATTTCTAATTCCGAAATCCATTCAGATAGCTAAATAGCAAGGATAGCTGTTTGGTGCTGAACAGCCTTAACTTTTAGTTCCATCTTCAACTGAATGGCCAGGTAAGCTCCTAACGTGCCTAATGTCAATCTGGTGGCGCTTTGATCTAGATAGGATTGAACAACAACAAGCAAAACATGCCAATATACATGGAATATTTTGATATTAACCAAATACTGATAAGCAAATGCCTTAAAAAACCTTAAGAAAAATTTTCAGCTTGTCCCATGCCTAGATTTTACTGCAGGGACTTATTTTTCAGATACCTATCCACTTTCCCTTTCTACCTTGCTATAGAATTTCCACAAATGCCTTGGTGTGTTCATGGAGTGTATTTCAACAGATTTTCATTCGATTTTATGTTGTTAAGATAGTATACGTTTCACAATCTAAAATAGAGTTTCAGTCATCTGAAATTCAAAAGTTCTGTGACAGAATGGGTATGAATGAGGAAAAAGGCACTTTGTTTGCATCCATAGAAATTACCTGTTTTTACCTCCAGTCCGGCTGACATGATTTATTCTGTTGTCTTTTTTCCTTCACTTCCCCTTCCTTCAATGCCCTTACATATATGCAAAATGATGAAGATATACTCTGGATTTCCCTCACTGTAATAAAAGTAGAGGTGCAATAATAATCTATAATAGTGAAACACTGTTGTTGGATTGTGTAATCTTCAGTCAATAATTGTAATGAAGTATAATTTAATTAACAGAAAGAAATGACCATGCATAACAGGAATAACATTTCTTGGAATGTCCCTGAGGAGACTTTCTTCTGTATCAATAATGCCTTATTGTGTGCAGAGTCTGTTGCCATGGCAATGTAATGAAGAAACTGGCCATTTTAAGAACAGGCTAAAAATATAGACCGAATCACTATGCTAGCACTAGCGGGCTAATTAATCTGGTTCTGCTTGGCCTCACAACCAACACATCTATGTATGGTGGGGCTCATCCTAGATCAATACTCCTACTGAGATAAGTACCCCCACTAAGAAGGTTCATGAACCTAAATAGGTACTCTTAGAAAGGTTCACATCTTATATCAGTACTCTTAATGACAAAGGTCTTGATCCTAAATCAATACTCTTCGGTGGAGTTGCAAGCATAAAGAGCTCTTCTGCAGCAAGTGGTGTCAAAAATGACATGTTCTAAAAGGCTCAGCTGAAGTGGTGTGGAAATACTGAAGTGTGTCTGCTCTCCCATGGGATTCTTTTCTTTCACACTATGAGTCACTTCCTGGGGTTTTGTCCAGGGGACAGTCAGACCAGTCACCTCCCAGTGAAATGTCTTTGTCAGTGAGCTATGTGGGTTTTCTCTGGCATGGCTGTCCTGGTGTTGTGTCATTGTAAAGAGACTGTGGGTTGTCTAGGAGTGCTCAGACCGACAGCGCTTTAATCCAGGGGATCATTGTCCTGATGCCTGAGCCTGTAGAGTGACGCTGTATTTAGGGCAGCCGTGGGCTGGACCTGGTCTCCTGCTCACCTATTCTGCACCGTTTGGTCCATACCGTTATTACGCTCTCACTAAGTCTCTCAGCCTGCCCCCTCAGTGTCTCTCGGTCCCCCATTTTCTGTCTGACAAAGAGCAGGTTATTTTCTTGTGTATACTCTACCTCAGAAGTTCACACAACTGAAATCATTATGCAGACAGTATGGTTATCACAAAACACTTACATAACCCTCTGTGCTTATTACAACAATCATGTTTCTCTTTAGTCTCTATACCCCTCAACCTCAGCTCTTGACCCCGAGGCCAGTTACCCAAAATGTTTTGTCAACCCTCTAATTTGGCTCTGATTCAGACCACGGACTCTGGGTGGGTGCAACTAGAACAGACATCCAGTTGGATTGGACCTCGTAAGGATATGAAATAAAACATTTACAATATGGTACATTTTTATCAAACATTTATTAGTGTTTACTGTACTCAACGTTAGAGGGTATTTGTGTGAATCTATCGATTCCACCATTTTAAAATGGCCGCTTATTATGCGTAGTTTCACAGCATGTATTTTTAATTGAACATTTTTGATTTATTGTTTTTTTTGTATTTGGTTGCATATCAATTGCATGCAATAACCAACTACCTGAAGTCTGTGATCCAGACAAATTAAAGGCATATTGACTTTGGAGGACTTTCTACTGCTATTGGATTCAGAGATTTTTGTGTGTCTTTCTGTCAGCTCTTTAGCTGAATTTGTGTGGACGATCTCTCCTAGATGGCAAGTGGTCTGGAATTCTTTCCATTTGTAGATGATTTGTCAGACAGTGGAGTGATGCACTTCAAATCGCATAGAGATAGATTTAAAACCCATCCCAGACTAATGCATATCACTCATTTTTCTTCTGAGTGCCTCAGATAGGTTTTAAAATCTTGACATGATGTGGGTTAAGACCAAACCAGACAACATTTCTAATCTTTCTGGATGGCTGGACCCTCTGAAGTAACTCTAGTGATTTTCTAATAATTTGCACCGGTTTTGATCCATTTCATTTTAGACATTTGATGTGATGGTCAAGGTAGGTGTGTATGAACGTCTTCAATTTCATAAATGGTTTCAAGGTTGTTGTTTTTGACGTGAATCGTTAATTTGGGTTCCTTTACCAAGAAATGTAGTTGGAATTTAGCTCAAATGTCTGTGTCCAAATATATTCAAAGAAAATGCAGCTTTCCAGGGGGTGTACCTACATTTTCGCAAGACTTTATGTACGTACAGTACCAGTCAAAATCTGGACACCTATTCATTCCAGGGTATTTCTTTTTCACGTTCTTTTCATCCCTTGTGATGTCCAACGTTACTTTTTCCACACTGGAAGTCTGTGTGAGGTCACGCTCACTCATCTGACAACTGCAGTTAGCTGTACAGGCGCCCAACTCGCCAGAGGGAGTCAGTAGAGCGTGACGAGTCAAGGAAATCCCTGCTGACAAATGTCACCTCCCATGCTGAGCAATGCTCAGACGATGTGAATCTCTCAACGAAGCCACTCGTCAGCCAGCGGCACAGTCGTGCCTCGAACCCGGGCTGTGCAGCGAAGCTGAATTGAGGCACAGTAATGGGACATGCTTCGCCTCTGAAAGTGACGCACCGTGAGACGTAAGGCCTTGATGTCCGAGGCAGCGCGCCCTCACAATAGACAGGGTTGCACTGAAGCCTAGCAGCTGTTCTGTGGAGGCATAAGAAATGTCTGTACTGCACTCCGTCCCTTGTAACTGCAGGAGAAATGCATGATGGAACTGTACATTTCGTGAACATTGAAATGAAATTCAGATCCTTTGTATTGGTATTATGTGATGTGGCGCTTTCTGGGCATGGCTGTTTCACGCTTTGGTTATATGGCATCGTCAGTCGAATTCACTCAGGAAAGTCCACCCAGTGACGTCCACCCAGGGACATCATCAGGCACCTTGCGACGGCTCTAGCTGGGGACAGGCACGTCTGCTTAATTCAGGCCGAGAACGGCTCCAGTCCATGACTCCTGTGAAAAGATGTGAGACATGTCTCCACATGATGGTTAGGTGTAATTGATACAGTGGATAAACTGAAAAACATGGAAATTGCCTGCTGCTGTTATCTTCCTTTGATTAGCTTAATATATTTTATATATTCTACCGTTTGTATTAAAATGTCTGAACTGTAGATACTGATACCGGAATTGTCAAGTTTCTGCGTACATTTTCCTTAAATCAAGGCCAGAACCCCCACTCAGCTTTTCTGTGAGTATTTAAACTGAAACATCATGTACATTTCTATGTTTAATATTGCATTTCACATTTTTCTTTCTAACCCTCTGTTTCATAGTCTTAAAAGGCTCTAAGCTACAGTACTACTAAAAGTTGTGGATCACATAACCTCACGACTCTCTCCTCTGCCAAGGCTCAGTAGATCTGTTCTCTTCAAATACCTCTCTTTTCTACCTTGACCCTTTGCCTGTCTTCACTTTTTTTAGGAAACAGCGTTTTTCCTTCCATTTCTTCTGGAAGCATCTACACAGGCAGTGGGTGGAAGTTGGATTGGACTTGGGTGTCTGTGGTGGGCCTGGTATTGGTGTGGTTCCTCCAGAGACAGGCAGTGGGTGGAGTGTGGGTTGAGTGGGCTGGCTGCTCCAGAAACCAAATTTGTACATTTCACAGCAGTTCATGGTGGTTTCTCATTCCTTTGACTAGAAGGACTCCAAGAGACTTATCATCCCTCCAGCTAGAGAGAATTTTTATCACTTTGACTAGTCCGTTCATATGTTTGACTTGAGCTACTAATCATCCCTTTGACTAGAAACGAATCATTCCCCTGACTAGAGAGAAATCATCCTTCTCACTGGAGATTAAGGCTAGGCAATATGAGGGAATAAATACTTTATAATTAAATATATTCAAGTGTAATTTCAAATTTTATATTAATTGATTATATTAAAAAAAGGCATTCTTCTGTGGAAATTGAACTCAAGCCTCCAAAAATTATTGTTGTGTACATTGTTACCTGATCTCATATCAACCTAAATGCTCTGCAGTAGAAATTAAAATAAGAAATAAAATAAATACTGATTCCAAATGTTAGTTTTGTTAATGAATTTGTATTTTCAGGGAGCACCGGTAGGCAAAATTCTAAATACATGTACAGTGAGTAAATTTCCATTACAGACCTGAGTAAAAGTACAAAAAAAAATAGTTAATACAGAATTCGAGAATCAAAATATTGTGAGTCCCATTCTACAAGTCATTTCAGTTTGACTCTGCTTGAAAGGCTGCATGGCTCTTGAAAACTGTAATCATGGCTGTTGATTACAGTAGTCATATCCTCATAAAGCTATGACGTATTTTCGTTGGGCATAGCATCCAAGTATTATAGCAAATGATACCCCCAGGAAAAGCTGATAAAATCGTAGGTCTCCTAATTATGTGTTGCTTGAATGGACTGAGTCCAAATACAACTATCAACGGAACTGGTGTTATGCATTACGGAATTTGAGATTAGTTTTTTTGGGAGAGCATTGTTTGAATTCATCTTCTATTTTTTTTTCGGACCAGCAGTCCCAGAGCTTAAGGAAGGAAGGCCCATCGGCCATAAAGCTTCTGGTGCGTGAGAATGGACTTCACTGCATCATAGCATCCTAGGTGAAACACTGACGAGAATAATAAGTGACAGCGGTTCCAGTTTTATCGAATGCCAGTACATGAACTAGTTATGTACATAAACTGAGTCATTTGCTGCCCTGTTTGTCCTGAATCAAACGGTATCCCACATTTATTTGACGTTACTTGTTGTTTTTTTATCCCTCCAAAACCCATTTTTTGCAAAGTGCTGCTTGATCTTCTACGGCCATTTTCCTCACTGAGTTTCTTCAGAAATGGGGAAGGATGGGGAAGGAGTGATCATTCTGATATGAGAAAGTTGTGACAGAGGCTATCCCTCTCTCAGCCCCCTTTCCTCACCCCATCTCTCCTCTCCTTGTCCCCCGTTCTCTCTCCTACTCTCTTTTCACCTCCTCTACATCTACCCTCTTTCTCCCTCTTGCCTCTCTGAGTGTTTTCAGAGTATATCAACAGTCTATGCTGCAGGTTTCCATGGCAACTACTTAGGAAATTTAGACAGCGGCTTTAATGGTCTCAGGAGGCGAGCTGTGTTGTGTTTCGCTGTAGTGTTGCTGTGTTTGTTACTTTTGGTGAGTGTGTTTGTGTTTCTGTCTGCTATGGAGGTGGTGCTAACAGGTCTGCCGTGTGTTCAGTCTGACAGATCAGTTAACCTGACCTTTGACCCGTTACCATCACCATGGCCTTCCCAGCCACTCATGACCGCCCGTTACGTATACTACAAACTGCTCTGACTCGGTCCATTTCCAATGCAGCACTTCTGACTCGGTAACAAGGAAAATAGCCCGGCCACATGCAAACATAGCCCTAGCAGCACCTTGGAAAAAAACTACATCCTTAAAACTACAATAATTATGGGGAGGCTAGATGAACATCTCCCCAGCTTGTAATGCACTGAAGGTGGGGCTGTCGTAGCGTACTGTTGTAGTCTGTGCACGCGCGCAGGCGCACCCACATAGGTTCAGACAATGGCTCAGAGTGTCCTTGGCTTGTCTCAACTGCTGTAGTGAGTGGAAAAGTCTGTATACCTTTGTGTGACCATGGCCCATATTTATTTAAACTCTATTAATCCAGGTTCTTGTTGATCTAATCATTTTTATGAGACGCCTGTTTCTGTTTCCATGATGGTGTCTGTGATGATAGGGTGAGATGTGCCGGAGAGAACGAGGGGAGGTCGTAAATGACCTGTTGCTCGTGTGGATGTTGAGAGCTGGGTTACTGGTCAGATTCTAAGAAAATATATGGACTGATTTGTGGGCATTATCAGTGAGTAATCATCTCCAGTCAAGGAGACCATGCGGGGCTCCTGGAGCGGTTCTGACTGGCAGTTATGTTTAGAGCTTCAAACTGCCTCCAATACATAGTCTGAAAATGACAGTCAGAAAAAAAGGGGAGCGTTTTCACCTGTCTGTGTCTCTCTGTGTCTCTCTGTGTCTCTCTGTGTCTCTCTGTGTCTCTCTGTGTCTCTCTGTGTCTGTGTGTAACACCGGCACGCCCCCTGTACTAGTCATGTCAGCTTGTTTTCTAATGGGACTACACCTTTAAAACAGCAGCATTACAAGTTCGTGTTCATGACCACTGGATGAACAGTAATTACTCCTTGGTTGGTATTTTGGTGTAAATCTACCTTTAGAATTTCTTTGGAGGGGTTTAATTTGAATAATAGAGTGAGTGCCAACTGCAGCATTAATAATGTGAAGTGGACAGAGAGCAGAGAAAGTATGAAACGAAGTATCACCAAAGGCTCAGACAGCTCTCATTAGTTGTGAGAGACATGACCTCTGAGAGAAACAGGCGAGGGAGGGAAGATGGGTGGGAGACGCCTGCCCTTGCAGAGAGAGAGAGGAAACTCACTTCCTGTTACAGTAAATGTCAGAGGCGTCGTGATATGAGACAGGCTTTCCGGCCACGGAGAGAAGAATGAAGACATTCCCCCTAAGAAACTCCTCCGCTCCGACATCTCTGTCGATCACGTAGTCCCCGTTCTGAACAGCTGGGCCATGCAAGGCCTATCAATCAAATGTGTCTGTCTCGTCTCTCCCGGTGACCTTTGTGAAGTTGCGTTTGTAAAGATGTGTGAAATGGGTCCTACGCCTTTCCTGGGAGGACTGTGAAGTGGATAAGTTTTGCTTGGTAAATTTCCATCTCTGTTTAATGCTCTACATGCCTTTTTTAGTGGTAGACGTGAATTATTGCCCAGTTAACGTGTACATTTGTATTGCATTTTGGGGCACCTCTTTAGGCAGGCTAACATTCATTATGCTGTCTATGTATGTCTATGTATGTCTGTGTATGCTTGTACTTTCATGTCATTGAGGTACGCTTATGGGAAGGATTCAAATGTTCTTCAAATCACCTGTCTCTTTGCTCGTCCCCTCTTCCAGCTGTCACAATAGTGACCCTCACCAGCCATGGGGAAGCAGAACAGCAAACTCCGCCCGGAGGTGATGCAGGACCTGCTGGAGAGCACAGACTTCACGGAGCATGAGATCCAGGAGTGGTACAAGGGCTTTCTGCGGGACTGCCCCAGTGGGAACCTTTCCATGGAGGAGTTCAAGAAGATCTATGGCAACTTCTTCCCTTATGGAGATGCCTCCAAGTTTGCCGAACACGTCTTCCGCACCTTTGATGCTAACGGCGACGGGACGATAGATTTCCGGGAGTTCATCATTGCCCTTAGCGTTACATCACGGGGCAAACTGGAGCAGAAGCTCAAGTGGGCCTTCAGCATGTATGACCTGGATGGGAACGGATACATCAGCAAGTCTGAAATGCTGGAGATTGTTCAGGTGAGACAGTAACTGAGGGGTGGGATTTGTAGTTCAGATGTGTTATTTGTAGACAGAGCATGTTGGAACGCATACATCAGCAAGTCTGAGATGCTGGAAAGGGTACAAGTAGAGACGTGGATAATTTAAGCATAGTATTGCTTCTTACATCAGCAGACCGGGTTTGAGCCTTTTGCTCAAAGACGCAGCAGCTGATTTTTCACCTGTCAGATCAGGGATTTGAATAAGTGATTTTTCATTTAATGGCCCATACACTCTTAAAAGGGATTAACAACAAAATATGTAAGATTTGTCTGAGTTCATAAATCGTTTCAAGAATTTATTGGCCTTTCTCTTTATGCATGCCACTCTCTCAAAAACACAAAATGAGGGAATCTCAATAAATTCTTGTAAATACCACATTTTGTGACAAATGTAGCACACAGGTTTTAACTTTACCTTTTGTAACATCTCTCCCATGGGATTAGGGAACAAATCAACGAGCTGATGCTACAGAAGGGGTTAGGAAAAGTCAACTAAGCGCATTAGTAGGAGGATAGCTATGTCACCAGATGACACTGTACTCCCGCTAGCTTGACCTGGCTTTCCCGGAGTAAGAGAGGGATCACAGAGAGGAGTCAGCTCTTTTTTTTGTCTCTGTCAATTTAATTATTTGGTTAAATTGGATGTGTTAATTAAGTGTACTGGAAATAATTCATGAACAATAATAATTGAACAGTAGCCACATTGTTACTGTCTCTTAATTGAATATAGCCTGACTCAATTCAAAAGGGCTTTTGGAATTTTGGAAACATTTGTTTGCATAGCATGTGGAACATAATAAAGATGAAATCGAACTAATAAATAACTAAAGGGGTGGACTCTCTTCTTGGGTTGTTCAGTAGACCTTTGAAGAGTAGAGGAGGGTGGAGATGGAGACAGTCATGGGGCTGTTGGTATTTCCTGTCAGAGTGCTCCCAGTGTAAACAGACCTAGCTGCAGGACGCCGCCACAACCCTCCTTCAGACAAGACAACCCTCTTTCAGACAGGACAACCCTCTTTCAGACAGGACAACCCTCTTTCAGACAGGACAACCCTCTTTCAGACAGGACAACCCTCTTTCAGACAGGACAACCCTCTTTCAGACAGGACAACCCTCTTTCAGACAGGACAACCCTCTTTCAGACAGGACAACCCTCTTTCAGACAGGACTCAAAGCTATTCCAGTACACTGCTACGGCTGTAGGCCATCTCTGATTGCTTCAAACATATTATACAGTCACTAATAGTCCGATGTATGTAGAGCTTGTGGAGTTAAACCCAGGTTTTACAGACACAGGACCCACTGAGGGTTTTATTCATTAATATCAACCTACCAAACGTCACTGTTGCCATTTTGTTATGATAACTGTCCGCAATAATAATAAAAGTGTATTATTTTCCTCAGCTCTGCCCTATCAAAATATTGGTAATCCTCTCATGGCAAAATTGTCCTAAAACAGAGTGTGATTCTTGATATATTCTAATAATTCTGCATGCCTTCATTTAGTTAGGGTTCACTTTGGGCCCAACCCTTAGTTTAGGACTCCTAAACTAACTTTACCCTACCGTCTGGTCCACTCTCGCTTTGACTCTTTGTTGCTTAATAAACCTAATTATTGTCTCTCTTTATCATTGCATTATCAAAGTAGTGTGCATTGCTGCTTGCTCTTTGTGGTTTCAGGCTTGATATCTTTAAAAGCCCTTTGACTACTGTTGAAGTCAAAAGGGCTTCATTAAATAATTGATAGTAATAGTATTATATTTGAATTATGGCTGGATTAAATGCAGTGAGGTGTTCACCCCCCCTCCCCACATTCCCCAGGTAGTGCCTTTTAATGATGCATTCTGGGATTTGTTGTGAAAGTGACACTGTTGAGACAAAATGCCCCCCTGTTGTGGTATTATGTCATGTAGTATGTGCCAATATGTTCCCCCTGTCTTCAGAAGCAGCCATTTGGTATTTGCAAGCTGCCACCGTGACGTTTCGGCGTCTGATTGGTCGGAATTTGCTAGTCGGGGCGTGGCGTGCACATCACTGGTTAGAAATATTGGCCTGGATTTGACCCCAGATGTTGTATTAGTGTAGAGTATTGGATGTTCTCTGTACCCATGAAGTACAACTTGTATGGGACTGTAATCAGATTATTCCTGTTGAATCCCAGGGCAGATCAGTGGAGCAGGACGTCCGTATCGCCTCCAGGGGAATGCTTCTGATCAGGGATAATGGCTCTGTGCTGGGATTAAAGAACAGCAGCAGAGACCGAGGCATTGTTCTTTTAATCCAGACATGTCTTTTAATCCTGGAGAGGACAACATTAGAGGGGTGTGTTTCATCCAGTTTTATTCCTCGTTCTGTGTTTTTCGGCATCTTTGTGTGTGACAAAGCTCTGGTCCTCTTCCAACCTCGGTCCTGCCAGTATTATACTCTAAAACGTACGGCCTCCTTTGATGACAGTTTAAGAAGAACATCGGCTATAAAGAGAGAAGCAGAGCATCACTTGTTTAGACAGCAGAACCTCAGCTTCTGAAAACCACTTGAAACCTGTTCTGTGACTCGTGACCACGTGGCGCTCGGTTCACATCCGCAATGTCTTTCCCACAGTGTTTGTAACTGCTGTTAGCCAATGTCTGTCCCACAGTGTTTGTAACTGCTGTTAGCTAACGACTGTCCTGCAATTGTCCTTATCCTCCAATTACTCTGCTTTGCTATCTAATCTTTCCCACACCACGGTGTTACCATGACTGCAGTGTAGCTGACACTAAAGTAATCTTGGGCGGATCAGTGACAGATTTTAGGCTGTGTTTATTAAGCAATGTAAATGTATAGAAAGAAAATGCTCAGATTATACTTCATGTAGGTTAAACAGATCTGGTCACTAAAATGGTCAAATGCGGAATCATTATCTTTTTGAAAGGATTCTTTCAGTGAGCACCAGAACTTTTATCTATTTCATGTAACAGGTGGCAACCAGCAGTGTTTACAAGTGGTGTTTGCAAATGTTTGTCTCACTGTGTTTATAACTGCTGTTAACGTCTGCTATGGAGAGCGGACCTGACAGTAACTGCTACTGGTGTTAACTAACACAGAAGGCCTGTCAAGGGAGGACGATGGAATGACATGGAGAGCAGCCAGCAGCTCGTCCAAATTTAATGTTGTATTGCTTGCACAAACATTACAGCAAATGTAGATATACTTAGATCTCGGCTGCTAAAATATGCAGTCAGTTAAATGAATTGGGTGAGGCTGTAGTAGTGATGAGAGGGAGGGAGTGAGGCTGTAGTAGTGATGAGAGGGAGGGAGGGAGGCTGTAGTAGTGATGAGAGGGAGGGAGGGAGGGAGGCTGTAGTAGTGATGAGAGGGAGGGAGGGAGGGAGGCTGTAGTAGTGATGAGAGGGAGGGAGGGAGGCTGTAGTAGTGATGAGAGGGAGGGAGGGAGGCCATTTGCCCGTTCTCCAGGCTGTCTATTATCTTGTCATATCTCTGTCTGAAAATGAAACATACGAATACAAAAGGTGCAGCTAACTGGAGAAAACACTGCCTTTTATTCTGTCCACACTCCAAGAATACCTGTAAAATCTAAAATAATGATTAAGATGTATCCAAAGTTACATGTTTGCTCTGCAGAGAAGCACTAATGTATGGATGTGTGGGAGCAAGACAGGACTAGAATGAAAGGTATATTATACAATAGAATGGAGAGACATACAGGCTTTCTGTTCACTTACAGGAGAGAGTTGTGCCCTTTGAATGAACGGAAACACTCCGAATGAGTGTCTCCACTCTGTGAAAGGCTTGAATGGACATGCAGGAGTTTCTTTTCTAATCTTTCAGCTCTATTCAGACATAAATGGAATGGCCCTTTTATGGTTTTATGTGTGGGTGTCCTGGCTGTGTTAATGGGTTATTTTTTCTGAAGTCTTCTTCATTGTTAAACTGCTAGCGTCTGTCCTGCTACTAGACCAGGAACTGTATGGATTGATGATGTTGGCCAAAGTAATCATCAAAAAAGGCCTCCATCATTGTACTCTACATAAGTAGGTCTGTCTCCAATTGGCTCTAGGAATAGCTTGTTAGCCAGCAGATTCCCAAGACAACCTGCTAATCTGTGATGTTGATTTGGTCCAGACCTGTTTTACACTGAGTGAGCACTAGAGATCCACTCAAAAACCAGGCTGCGGTGCAGGCGTTATAATCAGGCTGCGGTGCAGGCGTTATAATCGGGCTGCGGTGAAGGCGTTATAATCGGGCTGCGGTGAAGGCGTTATAATCGGGCTGCGGTGAAGGCGTTATAATCGGGCTGCGGTGCAGGCGTTATAATCGGGCTGCGGTGCAGGCGTTATAATCGGGCTGCGGTGCAGGCGTTATAATCGGGCTGCGGTGAAGGCGTTATAATCGGGCTGCGGTGAAGGCGTTATAATCGGGCTGTGAGCCTCAGAGTGGTGCTGATTTAATCCGCTGGGTCCGGCGCTCTCTGGAGCAGAGGTGCTAGAAGCGAACGGGTTTAAAGCCTTTAATAGGAATAACACCGGGCATGTTGTAGGGAGAGTAGGGCCAGTTAGAAGGGTTATTTAAAGAACCACATCCAGCCAGTAATCAGTCATCCATCCTCTGTTTAGATGTTAACGTCAGCCACCAGTGTTTCTCTCTAGTCCTCTGTTTTACGACACAGCAGCAGGTCACCGCTGATTACGTTCTGTAGATCCATTACCACCAACATTAGAACTTCAGGACCAACAAGCAGGTTAAGTCTATGTAACGACAAACCTGGCAGACACACAAAACAACACCCCTGATGGCATTTGGTTGTGCTATAAATACTGATCACGTTTGTGACGAAACGCAATCCATATTTAAACAGGACATAACTGGTTAACGTTGCTGTGATCTGCTTTTTCTCTAGGCCATTTATAAGATGGTATCTTCGGTGATGAAGATGCCAGAGGATGAATCCACTCCGGAGAAGAGGACAGAGAAAATCTTCAGACAGATGGACACCAACAGAGACGGTACTACTCAGTCAACTCTCTGTACTCACATACACTATATGGGCAACATAATGTGGACCTTTACTAATGATTGAGTTCAGGTGTTTCAGCAACACTCATTGCTCACAGGTGCATGAAATCCGGCACATTGCCATGAAATCTCCATAGAAAAACATTTCCAGTGCAATGGGTCGTACTGAAGAGCTCAGTTACTTTTAACGGGGCACTGTCATGGGATGTCACCTTTGCCACAAGCCAGTTTGGCCTACTACATCTGCCCTGATCACCATGTGCTGTAGTTTTGAAGTGGAAGCATCCAGGAGCAACAATAGCCCAGCCACGAAGTGGTAGACAGGGGGTCATGACTGTGCCCCTGTGCACAAGGCAGGGTCCATAAAGGCGCCCCTGTGCACAAGGCAGGGTCCATAAAGGCAGGGTCCATAAAGGCAGGGTCCATAAAGGCAGGGTCCATAAAGGCAGGGTCCATAAAGGCAGGGTCCATAAAGGCAGGGTCCATAAAGGCAGGGTCCATAAAGGCAGGGTCCATAAAGGCAGGGTCCATAAAGGCAGGGTCCATAAAGGCAGGGTCCATAAAGGCAGGGTCCATAAAGGCAGGGTCCATAAAGACATGGTTCGACAAGGTTGGTGTAGAGGTATTCTATCACCAATACAGACTAATATCATGGTATACTATCACCAATACAGACTAATATCACGGTATACTATCACCAATACAGACTAATATCACGGTATACTATCACCAATACAGACTAATATCACGGTATACTATCACCAATACAGACTAATATCACGGTATACTATCACCAATACAGATAAATATCACGGTATACTATCACCAATACAGATAAATATCACGGTATACCCTCACCAATACCGATTAATATCAGGGTATACCATCGCCAGTACTGATTAATATCATGGTATATCATCGCCACTACTGATTAATATCATGGTATATCATCGCCAGTACTGATTAATATCATGGAATACCATCGCCACTACTGATTAATATCATGGTATATCATCGCCACTACTGATTAATATCATGGAATACCATCGCCAGTACTGATTAATATCAGGGTATACCATCGCCAGTACTGATTAATGGAAGCTGCCTCATACCTGTTCTAGCTAGTTAGTTGCCTGAACTCTCTGTCCTTCTGCTGTAACGCTGCATTGTACTATCAGAATCTCTATAAAACAATTCAAGTTAACCATTTCCTGTTGTCACCCCTCTCCAGGGAAGCTGTCCCTGGAGGAGTTCATCAAGGGAGCGAAGAGTGACCCCTCTATAGTGCGCCTGCTACAGTGTGACCCCAGCAGTGCCGGACAGTTCTAACCCCCCCCCCCCCGGGGTTCCACTCACGTGAGGTATGCATCTCAGTGGGGTAACCCTAACCCTTTTCCAAGGGACCCCCTGTGTACCTCACCTTGCTACACCTAAACTGGCCAACAGGTGTTCCTGTTCAGGGCTGACATCTGTGGGACATCCCAGAGGTTGTGAGGGTCTGGGAGATGTAATGGGTTGTAAATGGTTTATGCACCCATATATTCTAACAGATTACGTTGAATACGTGTGGGCAGATGCTTTTTGCAGGCATTCTAATATTTAGTAGTCTTTATTATTCAGTCCAAGCAGTGTTTTGAGTGAGTTTGTAGCCTACATCATGGCCAGAACAAAAGCAATATTATGCATTTCATAAAGCTACGATTTCAGAATCTTCAAGAGGTTCTTAATTTCCGCTTGAAAGCAGAAACTTCTGGTCAACACCTTAGACTACAATATTGAGAAATAGGCTGCTGTTCATTACTTTAACTTGTTGTTTTCAATTTTCTTCCAAACATTTTCTTCCTACAAATTATCCTAGTCATTTTGTGGACACGTAATGAGCTTAACTTAACCATAGTCATTGACAAATGTATCCCAATTTAACAGATCTAAATAAATGTCAAACTTTGAAACCATGCACCTAATAAAAATAAGAAATATATTTAAAATAAGCAGAAACATGTTAATATACCCCTACCTTTACCCTCACATGAAATGTCAGAAATTAGAATCAGATGAAAGTCATTCGAAAGTCATTAGAGTGCAACTTGGGAGGGTCCAGCCTTCTATAAAGATTAGAAACTGACCTGCTTTGGTCTTAACTATGTGGGTGTATGGCATCACATCACCATAATACCTATCCAAGACCCTCAGAAGAAAGATGATGTCAATGAGTCTGGGAGGGTATTCAGTCATTTCTAAGCAATTCTGAGTACAGCACTCTGCTGTCGGACCGATCATCTACAAATGGAGGAAAATCTAGACAACTCACGTAGGCGGTTGTCCCACCTAATTCACCCCAAAAGCTGATTGAAGACATTCATAGCCTTTAAGAACCCCAGGGGAGAACGTCAAGGCCTCTCGTTCGACAATCAATGTCAAAGTGCATGCATGGGAGGTCAGGAAAGAAGCCTCAGGGCCACCCTGATTGTGTGCAAACCAAGTTCTTGTCCAATCCGGTAGGGATTGGAAGCTCCGCTTGGCTTCGACTAGATACTCGATCTGCTGCTGTGCTTTGGCATAAGGTTGAACAACGCTGAACTCCGGTTCCCTCAAGTCGGTCTTGGGTGTGTAGTCGCAGTGCATGAAAGACACCTCAGAATTATGGCTTCACTTTATACTAAGCAGGGGGTGGACTTTTACCAAAGTCATCACTAGCCCGGGTGCCCAAAACAAATACATCCGTTTTTTGACAACATGCCTCGTTAATATCTTTCACGTGGGAAAGAATGTTGACAAATAATTGAGAGCATTGTCAATTTGGCAGCTTTTAGGCTTGTAAGGAAAAAGGGGCTTTTCATGTCATTTTGTGTGAATCGCTGGTCTGACCAAGGCTTTTTATTCCATTTCCAGTGTTTGTTTGGGTGAATCCAAATAGCCCCTCCCCCTCCACCTTGGAGCAATCTGATGAAGACAAGCGACTGCTTCAAATGACACTTATGACAGCGGGCCAATGAGAGCCAGTCATGTTCTACAGACTCCTCCCTCTCTAACTCTGCCCCAGCAGACAACCAACAACCTACCTACAGGTTCCAATGATTCCAGTTCTGATGTATTTTACCAGTCTTTGAGTGGTCCAGGTATTTACAGGTCCATATGTGTCCCAACTAGCAGCCTATTCCTTATACCCTGTCTTTCTGTTAACCACCATATGGTCCTTAGTCCTAACTATTGTATTCCACAGGGGAAAGGCTTTTTAACCTGATATGTATTTGAATGCAAACTAGTCTCCCTGATTGGTTCTCTTTGGTTCTTAGTGTTCTCAATGCTCCGGACTGGACACAACCGTAGTCCTCAATTAGGTCCTCCTAGCTATTGTGTGTATCGTAAACAATCTGCATGAGAGGGCGAGCGGGAAGCATACAGTGAGAGTGTATGAAGACATAGGTAATTAAGAAGACAGAAACGACAGGAATGCAGGTTGTAATTCTTGTCCCATCGGTGGAGAGATAATTGTTTTAGATCTTTTGTTAGTTTTTTTACTGTGAGAATGTGTATGTATGTGTTGTGTTTTTGCTTTAACGTTTTTGGTTCATATTTGTGCTGGTATTTTCAGACTCGAGTTAAAGACTGGGTCTCTGTGTAGTGCTATGCATATTAAAGGCCCTTGGTAACGGTTTAAAATACCTCTAGAGAAAAGGAAGAGGACTGTCCCTGTGTATGTTTACCAAATGGCACCTAGGCCCTATATGGGGCACTAGTTAAGACCAGGCACATAGAGTGCCAGTATCTCTAGTCTTCAGTTACTTCATATCATTAGTTGTTATGGATAGTTACTGTCTTCTGGACATGTTTCTTTTTTTGTGCAAAAAAAACCTTTTGTAAACAGTTAGTTGCATTTTAAATTTAAATAGGAATTATGCTCAAACATAGCCTTGAAGATGTTTGATCCCAGAATCATGGGGTCAGCGAGTTAAACGAGATTACACCTAAAAGTATAAAATGGAAATGTTACTCCTTTCTGTGTACTTCCAATGTTCAAGCAGGGCTCCAGAAACCACATGGCCCGAGAACCAGAACAGCGCATTGCACAACTGAACAAATGTTATGTGATGTGTTTCCATAGAAGTTGTTTTAACTGAAGCATGCAGATCTGTTTTAGTTCTCGTTAACTGTCGTGGAGAACGAGAAACAATTTCACATTACATTTTAGATGTTTTAAATGGCGCATGTTGAAATCATTTTTCGAAGGAGGGGTTTGTTTATGAGCACGTGTATGTATGCATGCGACGCAGAGCATGTGTGTTTCTGGTCGTTAGGGTTTGACTTCCCAAAACATGGCCTATGTCAGTTTGTGATCGTGGGTAACCAACATTTGTAGAGTTAAAAAAAAAGACTTAAGTTAAGACTTTGTTAAGAGACAGCAGCTCTGAGCTAAAGTACTGATCATTACACCCCAGGACCACACACACACACACACCTACCTGGATGTGCATGTATCAAACGTCACATCTTTTCAGCTCACAGACATCCACTCTAGTCTTCAACCCGGCTCTCAGTTCTACTGCGTCGGTTTAAACAGTTGCTATGTCAGGAACCCGGAACACGTTTAAAAACCCTCCCATCTTCTGTTGATTGAATGTATCTAAGGCTCCTCCTGGGGCCTAAAGCAGTGGTGTTAGTTACCTTACTTTTCATTGGGCAAATGTTTAAATGTTTCTTGAAAATAACTGCTGTTTTGTAAAGAAAGAAGTACATTGAAAACTGAGGATCACAACTACTGCAGTGATAATGTCACATTCTATTTTATTGTATTTCTATATATTTTTTAAGCTGTCAGCTCTAATATTTCTGTTAAACAAAAACACAATTGCATCACGTGGTCAAGTGCCAAATAAACAAAAACAGTATTGTATACATTTATACTGTAAAATTGTCGAACAAAATGTTTGTAATTGTTGCATTTTGTAGGTTTTGTATTTGTATCCAGCTATAGTGACCGTGTAGTTTTTTGAACACAGGATTCTGTTTTTTGGTCAACTTTAAAAAGCAAGAATAAAATCAGCAAATTTTGTGCGCTATTTTGGATGTCTTGTCTTCATTCAGATGTTATTTAGTTCGGTGTATCGATTGTCAATCTCCTTTAAATGTGTCTTGTTTAAAATAGTCATCAACCCAAACACCCAAATTACTAGGATATATTTTGTTAAACAAATGTAATATTTTGCTGTATGTAAGTTGAAATGTAAGTGTACTAAAAAACCCACATCGATGAAAGCCCTGAATGTTTTGTGAAATTCATACAATTGCCACAACTTATGTAACTGTCTGTGGAGACGTGTTCCCTATCCCCCTACACCTGTGTGTCAAATCATGTTCATAACAGGAAGCTTTATTCATTGAAAGAACAGAATTCTTCACAGCCCAAAGGGCTTCTGGGGCAAATATAGGATGTGCTGTGTGTATGCCAATCCTCTCTGGAATGTTTTAATATCAAAGAGATGATTACATAACAGGCCCCATGTTGCTGCAGTCGTACCGACCAAAATAAATCATGAGCGGAAATGTTCGTATGAAACTATATTTATTAACTCATTTTCAAAAGACTATGTACATTACATCAAGGTTATAGCCACCCAACCCGTGATAAAGCCGCCTCACTCCGGTTTCGGTAGTGTTTACATCTGGGATTCAAAAGTTCCATAGCAATGTTCACTTAGTGTCATTGTCATGCCTGTAGAGTAAATGTGATAATCGGAATAAAAGCTACTGGGTAAATGTTGCAATTCGGGTTTGTCTGAATTAAACCCCAGGTTCAAAACATAGGAAATGGGTTGTGGCCAGTTCTGATCCAGACTAGATAATTATACCTCCGTTAACATCCTCACAAACATCTGATAAGGGGCACTGATTGGCTACAGAGGAGACAGGATTGAACAACAACCTCTGAAGAATTCACTTGATAGGCACCCCCTCCCCTGACACAATTAGGTCATCCAATAAACATGGATCAACAGAACTGGACAGTCAGAGAGATATCTGTGTGGTAGACAACCTCACTTCTGTTGCGGGTACAGAAAGGACGATGACGACAGAGTTTTTTTGTTACAAGAGGTTTGTATCTGGAGTTCTGTTCAGCAAAGGAGAACTGTTAGCCTATTCTGCCCTCAATCGGCTGGTGATTTTGGTTCTCAAGAAATCACACTGTGCACATTTGAAGTTTAACATATTTGGTTCATGGCGAACCGATGTGTGATTTACGCGTCCCCTTCATTTTTTGGAGCGGTGTACATGACACCAGTCCTTCAGTCAGCATCGGCATCCGCCAATTTACCACAAACGCTCCTGCTCCGGTTGGCTGTTCGGTGCATTGGCCGTTCAATTCCAAATGGCACCCTATTCGCTGTTAAGTGCACTACGGTGAACCAGGGCCCACAGGGAACAGAGTATAATTTTGGACACCTTTGAGCTGTCTGGTGTCTCCACTCCGCCCTACAGGGCCAGGCTGGAGGTGTGGCCCAGGGTCATGTTCAGTGATACAATGAAGGAGGAAACCATTTTAAGGAGAAGTGAAACAGTGTGGTAAAGGGTCTTGTATCGTTTCCTCCAATTGGAAGATGCAGTGGGAGGTGCCTAGATGCCTCTTTGCTTTCTAATCCCATTCTCTACCAGTAGGGGGAGCTGTAGGGTTGCCACAGGCATAGGGTTTCATTAAGATCATATTGTTTGAACAGGTAGGTACTAACAATGCTGTGATCGAACGTCTGGAGTGAAGGTCTGGTGTCCCGCCTGAGGGGTTTAAGTTGGTCCGGAGGTCCTCCTCCAACTGGTCAGATCTCTGCCAGGGTGACCCGGAAGCAGTCCGCCGACCTCTCGATGGCCAGGGTGAAGGTGTCCTCGTTGGAGTAATGCTCTATGATATTGTCATCCATGTTAACTAGAATCCTAAATACGAAGACGCGGAAAAGCAAGATTTGTCAGCTTATAAGATGTCAGTCAGTACGGTCTCGCCGGTATTCTTTAAACACTCACCCTTTTTTGCTCTTTTTGTACACTTTGGTCATTTTGTCACAGGGCACTGCGTATTTCTCGGAGATCTGACAACAGTTGGAGGAGGCCAGGTTAGACAGTGCTTTGTGTTCCATTTAGCAATGCTACCGTAAGGACATGTGGTACATACTGCCTCCATCAAGGCTGTGAGGGTGGGAGACTTCAACATCAGGGCGTCAAACACCTCGTCCGACTCCTTCCTCACATATAGGAGCACTGCAAAGATGGGAACATGAGGGCAACATGAGAGTGAGCGACATCGGCGTCTGTTGGATTCTTACAGCAAACCTTATGGGTTGTCATTTGAGGAGTCTTGAAACAAACACGACATTTATTAAATCAGAGATGTCGTTCGGGGAGGAGTGAGAGAGACGGATAAAAGAAAAGACAGATGAGCGAATCAGAGAGGTGTGTGTGTGTGTGTGTGTGTGTGTGTGTGTGTGTGTGTTGTGATGCCCAGTGCCCACCTCTTTTCTGGGTGTCTGGTTTGAAGTGCTTGGCAGAAGGCACACAGACATCTTCCTCTGGAGGCTGTGACCTCCTCTTTGCCACGATGCTCCTGACACACAAGAACACATCGCAGTTTCATGCAACTGATTAGAACATATCAGGTTTAAAATCACCTGTAACACTTTCACAACCACTTGCTTTCATGTGTGTATCTACTGATGTTGTTGCACGAGACCCTTTTTCACTGTGTAACTAATGTTTTTAATTCATATCCCTACTGATTACAACACTAATACCTTATTACATTCAATTACTTAAGGTCACTAACATCAACTCCATTTTAGAGCTTTACGAGAATCCTCATGCAAAGCATCCAATAGGAACTATTTGCCATGTACCAGCAGCCAGTCAGCTACTCCCACAGCCCTCCATGGTGTAATGAAGACCAACTACTACACAGCTGTCAGCTCTGAGAAGAAGGCTTACATTACAGCACCATACTAACTCATTGGACCACCTTGAAGCTACTGGAAGGCGAGTGGGTGTTCCTGCTTCTCGAACCCTTTGAGGACAACTTCAGAGGGACACTTACCCTTCCTTCTGAGACTCTGTATGGAAGGCAATCACCTGCAGGGCGAGAAATCACACCTTGGGTTCCTGGTTTCATTAACCGCTGTCCTGGACAGCCCTGGTCATTATTACCGGTTCGTGCCGCGCAGCTGACTCGTTCGCTCGCTGTCGGCGAGACGTGACTCTCACCTGTCCGGTCCTCTGCAGATGTCCAAAGTGGACGTCCGGGATGAACAGGACCGGCTGGGAGGCCAGGTCAGAAAGCGCCTTGAAACACATTGCCTCTGGCTTCCTGTTCAGCACCGACAGGCTGCCGTCCTTTACTGGAGCAGGAGAAAATAACATGCAGCATGGCCCAGGTAGGTCCCAATTAACTCTCAGTTAATCCACACACCTCAGGTCATGGGTACTGGTCTGAAGGACAATCTAATACTGAGCTGCTTTGTGAAGATATTGGAAGGTGCTGTGGTACCATCATCCACCTTCTCTGTGGAGACCGTAACCACTTCCTGTTAAACCACAGGACTACTGACCTTCCTGTTAAACCACAGGACTAGTGACCTCCCTGTTAAACCACAGGACAACTGACCTCCCTGTTAAACCACAGGACAACTGACCTCCCTGTTAAACCACAGGACAACTGACCTCCCTGTTAAACCACAGGACAACTGACCTCCCTGTTAAACCACAGGACAATTGACCTCCCTGTTGAACTGCAGAGCTTGTGTCTTTTCTGTTTTACTACAGACTTATTCCCTTCCTGCAGTAGAGCTTTATTGTAATTATCTTTATTACCATCTTCATGAGAAAAACGTATCTGACCTTTGGGCTTCTTACGAAGCTGCTTCCTCTCCTCGTCACGGATTTTCCGTTCTGCTCCCTGCCGAAAAATGGGATTATTAACACCAAAGACTAATTCAGTAAAAAAGGTAGAAATATAAAAAAGGCCTGTAATGAATGGTAAAGCCTGCATGACATTAATATCAAAATGGACCAAAAATATTTTAGAATGTTAAAAAAGCTCTGGTTTTCCATATATAAAACAAATAAACAAACTACAGTTCCCTTCCCCTAGTCCCCAAGCCAACCCTACCTTATCACAGAAGACCTTAATCTGAGAGTAGGCCCTGTGGATGGGTGTGTTGGAGCGGTTATTGTAGCTGTAGGTGTCTATCTGGATCATTAGAGGCATGCCCTTCACCCCTTTCTGACAGGAGAAGTCTGTACTCAGACAGTTCACTGTGATGAACACCTGCCGGGTCACAGAAGTACAGATTACACCAACACACTTGGAAATGGGTTGCCAGACCTGACTGCTGGGCCACTCTGTGGTGGATCTCTCAACACTGACTGAGGCTTAACGGTGCCTCGGCTCACCAGATCACTCGGCGCAGGTTGTTCGCTTTGTTTTGTTCAGGACACAACCGTTTTTTACCTGCACATCATGTGACCCGACAGAGTCACGTCACCCAACACAGATCACTCAGCGGATTTCCAGTGGAACAGGATCTTCAGCTCCGGCAGGGTGACTCAAATAACGGCAGAAGGAAATAATAGAACGCTTTCCCACTGACCTGAAAACTGGAGGCATTGGCTCTGACAACTGTCAACCACTGCGGTTCACAGGCCTGAACTGCATTCATGTGTTTTTTCTGGAACGGTTCCGTTAACTGAACACTGAACTGCACAGTACTGATCCGCAATATGAGAAACGGTGAGGTGTTGGGCTGAGGAATGCTGTCAATATGTCCCTTTTAATTCATTACTTTGAGACACACACACACACACACACACAGAGTTCTAACGCATGGAGCAAGCACATTTTAAATAGGTGAGTACATGCTTGTTACTCGTTGGGTGTTGTTCGATTAACATAAACGCTCATAGCTACTAGTAGTTTGGAGCCAGGGCCAGTCATTTAGCACAAACAAACAAACAAACATCGTACTGCAGCATAATCAGGGATGACTGTTGCCAGGCAACTGCAGAGCTCTATCAAGATGAAACTCATCATCATCATCAAATTTTTCATGATTGGGATTGTCATGCCTGCCTGCCAGCTGACACGACAGTAGCCCCTCTGGTTTAATAGAACTAATAACCACCTGCGTCCCAAACGGCACCCTATTCCCCACGCAGTGCCCTAGATCTGACAAGGGACCTACGTCGGGGACCTACGTCGGTCTGCTGGGAGAGCGTGGTGTCCGCAACACCAGCGTTGTGGGTTTGATTCCCAAGGCGGGCCAGCACGAGAAAGCACAAAAATGTATGAACTCACTGCTCTAATTGGCTCCCGATAAGTGATGTGAAACATTCCATTTAAAACCTGGGCACGCGTGGAGTAGGCAGCCATTTTAGATGGCGATTGGTGATTTCCCTGCTGCTGCTGGTCATCTCCACGGCCCTGACTCTGATGGCTCAGCGTCTCTTGTGTGCCAGTAGGAGGTCAACCAAGAGATAGAAGAGCTGAGTGATCTCATAACTCACAACACCGCCTGTCAACACCACCTCTTTCCGTCACCAGAATTTACCGATGAACGGAAAAGCCAGCTGTGCTCGGGAACGGTTTCTTTCCGGAACATTCCATTAAACAGAAGCAGTGCTGTACTGACGGCCCAGTTAAAAGACAGGGAGCTGGTGGGTTGAGGAATGCTGTCGGAATTGACACGGCCCTTTAAATACGCCACTCATTGCTTCCAGCCACGCCCAGCATACAGGAATAAGCGTTTAGTCGAGGTCTGTTTGCAAACGTTTGGTTGAAGCGTGTCTTTCAGTTCAAATAGATTCAGTCACAGTTGAACTGAATACATATCTTTTATTAAACTATTCTCTCAGCGTTCATACTGGTCACTGGGAATGGTGTGATTGGTCAACTGTAAAGTACATTTATCTGTTACCTGCTGATCATTACTACAATAAGGGAGTTGATATAATTAATTGAGAACAAAAGCGATCATATTACAGAGCAGTTAGACAAGTCAGATTGCCATACATTCACTAAACACTTTAGATTTCCCAATCCTTACACCAACACTAAAAGCGTTGGGTTATTGCGACAGAAGTTCAACTTGAAAGGTCAATATTTAGAGAGCTGTAGCCTGTCTGTGTGTGTGTGTGTGTGTGTGTGTGTTTTTAGAGGTGTATTTCTTTCATTCTTTCAGAGTTTTGTTGTGTGTGGCCTCTTCAAACACTGAAGTCCAATATAACACAGTCTCTCCGTCCCTCAGCTTTAGACCGTGCGTCAGTATGGGAACAGCTTTGTGGACGGTGGATATTGTTTTAGTTTGTACTCAAGATCCAACTGAGATTTAACTTCCGCATTAAACCCAACCCGTTCAAACTGAAGATGCAGCAAGCAGCCAATGAGCATCCAGGGTCCAATTAGGCTGGACTTCCTTGCTCAAAGACAAAAATGTTTTTCAACTTGCCGGCTTGATTCAGCAACCATTCTGTGCCGTTAGGCTGAATGATGGCCTCTAAAGAATGTGTCTAGAGTTTTAATAACACAGACTAATATATTTAGGGAGTTAAATGACACGAGAGTAATATATTTGAAGTGTTTAATAACCCTACGTGTTTTAGAGAGTTTAATAACTTAGTTTAATTGGTCATTTCATAGGGATTCACTCTCGAAGGGTGTTGCTTCTGTAGGGTCTTATCAACATTTCCACAATAAAAGATACAGATTGATCTTTCGTTGCAGGCTGGTCATCTACTCCTTCGTGTTTGTCCACCTGTTCACCAGGACACCTGAGCTGCCCCTTCCTGTACAACCCAGTGTGGCTGTGTCCACTTCTCCGTGTCACACCTACTATCCTAACAGCATTACAGACCCACCTCCAACCAAACCACACAAAGACCGACGCCTGTTTGTTTCACAAGCACAATGGAGAAACAGCAATGTTACACAATGCAGTCAAACATCTAGGACCGGTCTTGTGAACACAGACTAAGCCTAGTTCAGGACAAAAGAAGACAATATAATCAAGCTCGATGGAGTTTTTCCTTTGTCCTGGGCTGATATTAATTTGTAGTCTTTATTTGTGTCTGTGAAACAGGCCCATAGAGATTCACAACCCATTCTGTGGTTTTCCCTGATTATCTTTTCTTCCACACAAGGTGACACTTCTCTACCAGCAACATGTGTCTCCTCACCTTAGCCTCCTCGTTCACATCCCAAGTAAAGGAGACGGCGTTGTAGGCAATCTCCTCAATGTTTCCGATGGTGTTGAAGCTCTCTTTGTAGTCAGCTGCACACAGGGAGATCACATGACAATTAAAAGTCCATCAGACGCCGCTTTCCTGTTCCATCCCACATACAGCGATTTGATAGGCCCTTCACCCAGAAGGCATGGGCACTGCGCTACTCCATGTTAACATCTCAAAGGAACGAAAACATATTCCGTACTGTCAAAGCAGGAAGACATTCACCACTAATAGTGCATGTATGAACACAACTGCGCGATTCGGCCAAGTTCTTTCTGTCCCCGCCACATTTTCGGGTCCGTGGGAAAGACCTCAGTATGTAACATGGGACCGGTATGCCGGAGCTTAAATAACGTTCCAAATTGTGTTCATTGTATGTGTAGTGAGAGGTTTCTACAAGCACCCAGCGGTCTGCGTGCGAGACAAAAACAAGCAAAGCAACAAGAAAACGCTACGGAAAACGAAGAAATGCAAAGTGGGGAAACCCAGGAAACGATCTCATATCATGAGAACACTCATCCTGGGGTTGAGGACAGACCGAATCAAAGATTAGGGACAAGGCAAATATTAAATGTTGACTTTTTTACGACATGGTGTGTGCCCAAATTAAATGAACTTAAAGCACACACACTAGGATTTGAAATGATGCAACATCCTTGTAGCCAAATCAAATTGGAAGGGTTTAGCCGTGCATAGCCCAACATGTATAATTACTTGCACGGACATGTAGCAGATTGAGCGGATTTCCTAAACTGTATTTTCCCCGTCCCACAAGTTGAGACAGGCAGCGCGTTCTCCTCTCGTGTAATTCGTTAACAAGGCCCTATTGAAATCCCTCATCCAGTGACAAGGCTCCGGGACTTAGGAGTAATCCAGAGAGACCATTATTCAGATCACCTTGCCCGGGTCGCCACCCCCCCCAACCCAGAGACATGAGCCCGCTTCTCATCCCCCAGGCCTGCCACCTGCTCCGGGGATCTCCTCCCCTGTTTTCCTGGGTGCCTGGGGCCACGGACCACACCTCTAACAGACAGTCCTCTCCCAAATTAGTGACAGGGCTCTCTGGCTGTACCCACTAACCACCTGCTGTGAGGGTCTTTGAGGGTTTCCTGCTCTGCCGTGTGTCAGATGGCATAAGACCAACCACACCTCTTAACTGGCGTTTCTGACCCCTGCGCTCCCCATCTGTTAGACTAGGTTGTCAAAAATGCGTGCAGACCGATTAGAGCTTTGTTTCGCTACCGGTCGCACAGACAGGCGAGTGGGTACCCTGTGGCTGGCCTGGAGGACGTTAACGTTACGGTGGATCGCATACATCTGGGCGCGGTTCTTACCGATGTCCAGGACTCTCTGTTTGGCGGTGTGTTGCCGGGAGTGCCAGTACTTCCAGTGTCTCAGCTGCTCGTCTCTGTCCTTGTCCTCACTGAATACCACCATCACCACACTCTGGAGGACAAAAACAGTACAATGGTATCTCTGGAGGAGAATTCAGTCCATTATCTCTGAGAAAATACGGCACAGCTCAACACCCAGAACCCAGAGGTATCGTGCCTGATAAAGACAACACTATTGCAAACCCAAACTGCATGATACATTTTTTTGTAACTTTACATTGTGTCAGGAAACATTAAGGTTTGTGCTCAGGACCTCCTTTCCACAAAGCCCCCCAACCATCACGTGCACAACACCTCAGCTCCTCCCTGGCTCCTCTCACAGCCCGCTCACCCGCACTTTGCTGATTGGATGGCGCAGGCCCTTGCTGGCCACACCCATCTCGCTGAGTGTCACGGCATAGAACTGTCCCTTGTTCAAGTAGGTCATAGGCCCCTCCCCCTGCTTCTGACGGACAGACCTGGGCGCCTCCAGAAAGTACTGGAAAGTGTCACTGTCAGAGGAAGAGTTTATACACTAAGCGTTACTACATAGCCCTCCGTGGACAACAGGTCTACAGAGGCACGGTAACAGCAGTGCCCAGGAGTTCAAGAGTCAGCCAATGACTTACACTCCAGGCTGAATGAGGAACTCCTCCCCTCCTACAGAAGGTGACGGTCTGTATCTCTGTGGGACAAACACACAACACCACCAGTGTCAGGGGCCAGTATACACACAGGAAATGTCATCGGCCGGCAGAAACCCTACCTCACCTTACCCAGTCCCTCCCCCACCCAGGAGCCTAATGTTCCCAGGCAGATGACTCACAACCCTCCGCCCAGCTCACCTCTTGTTCCTCTGGGTAGGAATCTTCATAAGTACTGTCCGGAGAATCTCTCTGACTCGGCCTGTCCTTTAGGTAGCCTCCTCCGTGGATGACGAGGCTGTCCTGGCCGCCATAGGTGACCGGGGACCGCTGGTCGTAGGGAGGACGGTTCTGCTCATAGACCATGTGGACCTGATGGTGCTGCTGCTCCGCGTGTCCCCTGTACGACCCGTTGGGAGACCCCGGACCTCCGACGGACAGATAACATGAGGCCTTGGATTCGGTCTTCACCAGAACCCCCCCTCCGGCCACTCCCTCCCCCGGAGCCCCTCCAAACCCGGAGCCCCGCCGGCCAGTACCGTCCAGCTGCTGTATGTTGAGGGACAGGTTCACGGGGCCAGACTTCAGCAGCTGGATGTGGTTGTGAGCCGTGTCCATGTCCGCCTGGGTGTCTGCCTGGGCCGAATCAGGGGCTTTGTAGCTGGTCAGCAGTCGTTTATCTCTGGGGATCTGTAAACAGTCATTGCATTCAAACTATTTAAAGCAAATTTCAACAACAGTGCTGACAAATTCAATTATTTCAAAAAAGAAGATTTGTTTTAAGTTTATTTGTATAAAAAAAAATGGGGGAGTAGTTATCAAAGCTGAGTAAAAACAACAGCCCAAAACCCTCGCATTCATTTCTAGCCCTAACATTCATCCCTGGCCCTAATCCTTTCACTTAGAGGAGCACAGTATTGAAGACACATACGAGAAAGAAAATTGAAACATCTCATTGTGATCATAGAGCAGGACCGAGGCTGTGGCTTTCCAGTTAACACTTAATCCTAGACCCTAACCCTAACCCAGAGCCCCTAACCTTATAGTAATCATAGAGCAGGCCCAGGGCGGCGGCGCTGTCCTCGTCCCCATTGATGCTCATCATGGCCTTGGTGGCGGCGGTCAGAGGGTTCTCCAGGTAGGTCTTCCACGCCTCGTCCTCGCTGCTAAAGGACCTCCGGGCTGGGACGGACATTTCGTTGGGCACCACCACCACCAGGCGCTTGCTAAGGAAGATGGACAAACACAACGGCACTCTCTCACTGCGGGGCAAATTCCACAGACATTCAAATTACTTCAACAAAACAGTGAGGGGCCATGGGAGAGTTACTATTGGCACTGTGAAACACTACACAATGGGGCATGAGAGAACATGCACGGTCTGTCATTGAGGGGCACGTCTGCCAAGCCACTACTGTAGCTGTAAGCTCTGCCCCGGGCAGGTTCTCACCGAGCTTTAATTAACCCGCCCCTCCTCCTCGCACTGATGACGTAAGATCTCTGAAGATTTGTTAAGGGCAAGTTATGATTCTGCAATATTGAAAAACTGCAGCATGTGCTCCAACTGAAGCAATTCATGTGTTTATTTACACACACAAAAATAACACCTTGCGTACTTAATAAAGTACAAGACATGAAAGATTCGGCATTTTCCTTTGTTTACGCATGTAAACAAATGACAGCACATTATATATGTACTGCAATTTATTATCCTTCGTGGTTTTAGATGTACCAGACATAATGCTATCTAAATTAAACGTGGATTATATACAAGACAATAAATTAAAGTTAACAAAGACCAACAATCATTTCTGCAGGCTGGAGAGTAAAACCTACTTACTCCTGAGCCATTTTCAGGTAGGTCTTGCTCGTGAAACTGGTCTTTCAGGTTGTGCAGCCGATGCAGAGTTGCGAGCTGGTTACGGGCAGTCTGGGTGCACAGGAGAAAGGTTGTCAAACAAACTCAGCACGCGTACACAGGTACTGCAACTTTCAGTCAGGATTCTTTCCTGGCGTCCAAAGATTCATTCAAAGCTGTATGATGTGGGCAGCTGCGCAAAGTTCCCATTCCCTGACTAAAAAAACAGTAGTTCCTTTTATTAAAAACAATTTGACGATTGAACTTCCTTGCCCTTAAGCCTTGAATTGAGGCGAATGACTGAAGTTGGATATTACGAAGTTTGTGCAGTGAATACACCAGTACCTTTGCATAGGTAGGTGACAAGCTAGTTAAGGATTGGTCTACAACCGGCTTCACTGATTGGTTCTTTACATGGCAGGCCCCACCTTCAACACTTCGCTTGCGGGTGTGCGCGTGTGTGTGAAATAGAGAAGGTGCTTTGAAAATATACCTTACCAGGATACCGATTGCATTGCACTCCAAGAAGATAAAAGTTTTTTTGCATTTTAAAGTATTTTGTATTTTGTTTCATTAAATTGCTTATGAGAATGAAAGCGTCTTAATTGTTTTTGGAGCCAAACACAACCATTCTACTACAACTTCTGCATAATGCCTGAGTGACTAACACAACTTCAAATCTTTGAACTAAACATAACCTACCCCTAAAAAAGGCCACATCCACAACTACTTTGAGCGGAATTATTATCTAAAATGTCACAGATTACAAATTGCAACATCAGATTACTGGGGGATCATATGTTAACATAGGCTAACACTGAGGAGGGAAATGCTGTCTACTTCAACTATATTCTATTTTTAGCAAAAAGAGTTTGTTGTCACAACAGTTAACTATACCACTGAATGGCAAAGCAAATATATTCTGTAAATATATTCTGTATCTACTTTAACACAAACCAAATTGAAATGTAGTTAAATTATGATTACACAAACAAGTTCAATTAGTTGTTATACTATGCAGCTGTGTGTGTGTGTGTGTGTGTGTTTGTGTGTGTTAATGTGCAAGTCAGCCAAGTAGGTAGACAGTCAGCCAGCCCAACAATCAGTTAGTTAGCCAATCGGTTAGCCAGCCAGCCAGTCAGCCAGTCAGCCAGCCAGTCATGGGACGTTATCTGTAGACCACAGAGAATAGTAGAAGTGTGGTGCCGTTATAGAAGGTAAAAGTGAAAGGGATTTCATGGGAACTTGTTTCCTGTCTAGACCTGACCAGGAGTTAGACTCATACAAACAGTGAGTGTCAGTTTGCTAGCTACTACCTGTCTGACAGGTAACGACCAGTGGCTGAAGTGAGCCTGGAATGTTTGTTTGAGAGATGTTTTGGTGTGTCAGTTGTACCTGTTTATCAGGTCACAGACACACACTCTGGGTAGTGGCTGATTAGGGACAGAAATGGGCTGGGTTTGAGCGGGTAATGTAGGGGATGGGTAAGGATAGGGTTGTGTAGGGGCTGAGTAATGACCCCAAACATATAGAGCCATAGCCACCCTGGACGGGCTTAAAAACTAAAAGATAAGCTTCCCTTTCTTCTTTGCAAAATTGCTGTGGACCTTTGATGAAAAGTCATTTTTTGGCTATGGCCACCCTGGATGGATGCACAGCTGGTGGACACTTACTCAAACAGACTCATGACTGTCATTGCTGCCAGCGGTAACTCTACCAAATATTGAGTTAAGGGGGTGAATCCTTATGCAATCAATTTATTGTATATTTGAAATGAACTAGAACCATTTGAAGATTCTAGTTTTCTCTTTTTAAACAGCGTTGCTAATTCAAACTCTTTATTAAGGAGCCCATTGGTATGGAGCCGCCAAGAGACTGGAGTTGGCAAAGTAGAGTGGCCTGGTGGGGATGTTGGGTTTGACCGGGCCTAAAGGTATACAGGACACCCACCCTGGCTGTTCTCTAGGAAAGCACCATGGTCATGGTCACACTAGCTATAAAATAACGTAACCTTAGACTGGAAGCCTGTAGAGCGTGTGAAGGCTGACTAACTGAACAAGCACTTTGTGACAACTGCTTATAATACACGTTTGATTGATTCAATGATTCATGAAATCAATCAAACACAGAGCGGAGCCCAGCCAACAGAGTTGTAGTGGGTAATGGGACATAGACTACAGATGTTATGGAGCATGAACCTGCAGGAGGATCTCAGCTGTGTTTTTCCCCCAGTAGAACATCAGGGTGCAGGGTCAGGCCAAGGTTCTTTGGCCTCTGGGAGGGGAACTCCGTGGAGTTGCCAACCATGGGGAAGAGGTCTCAGAGTGGACAGGCCTTCCCCTGAAGGAAGAGCAGCTCCGTCTCAGCATTGTTGAGCTCAAGCTTGAGGCGCTGGGTCGACATCCGAGCTGAGATGTCTTCTAGGCCCTTCAGAGACATCGAGATGTCAGTAGCTGACTGTCATCCACATTGGCAGTGTCAGAACTCGGTGTAGATCCTGGGCATGTCTCTGCTGCCATTTTCACGTCCTGACCCCTGCCCTGCACTGTTGAAGGTCTACACCTGGACCAGTGTTTATATCAACACAGGCCAGCACCTGTCAACCCGGGGCTGCAGACGTTGGGCTGTGTGTAGCCTGACAACACCGACAGATGAGCGGATGAGTCTCTCCAGGGCTTTCCACTAAACAAGCGGATATTACTGTATGATTTTTTATGTCTCTCATAAAAATTAGAAAAAGTTGCTTTTTGGTCTGACATTTAGGGTTGGGATTTAGATGTGTATGGGGTTATTGTGAAACATGTGGTTTTTGTGATTTTTCATAACATAAATTGTAGAATTATGCAAGTTTGTGACAGTCTGGTGATAACATTGTGTATGCATCTCAGATCAGTGACCTTTTGGTACATCGTACTGCTTTTTTTTCAGGGATATTCTGCCCCCTGGTGGAATATATTTGTACTGACTTTCACACTCGTCACGCCTCTTCTTGCCTCTTTTCTGTCCAGTTCTGCTTTACAAACACAATGAATGGGAAAGCCGCAGGTCTCTCTTCACTAACCTTCCCTTCTCATGGATGAGAACACCTGTAGACTCATCCTCCATCCTCACTAAAATTGGTTTGAAGATGTGGTTTTCCAGATGTGACATTAATGTGAAACTAAATTCCAAAGTATTATTTTGATAATAACCCAGAAGTGTAAACTTTTAAACCATTTGCGCAATTAAAATCCACAGATAAATTTTCATAGTGCAATAAGTACATCTGTAGTATTATAACTGATGCTGCCCCCCGTTCACTCACATTACTTCTTGTAGCCATTTGTGGAATTTGTCAATCAGTTTCTTAACACAGGGGGAATTTCATTACTTTCCAGCACCACTTCAACTGTTGTAGCTTTGCTTGTGTGTTTTGGACCATTGTCCTTTTGCAACAACTACTTTGGGTTCAGATTCACTTTTCTGACAGTTTGTCTGACATTCTCCTCACAAATTCTCTGGTACAACATAGAATTCACGATTGACTTAATGGCACGATGGCCGTGCCCAAAGGCAGCAAAGCAGCCCTAAACCATAATGCCACCAGTTCCATGCCTTACAGTTGGTATTAGGTTCTTCTGTTCAAAGGCAATGTTTCATTTATGCCAAACGTTGCGTCTGGCATTGCAGCTAAACAACTTCAATTTTGACTCAGGTGTCCTCCAGCAAACATCCGTTGTGTCTTGATGTTCTTTCTTGAGAGCAGAGGCTCCTTCAATACTGACTTCCTATGTAGGCCACATTTGTGCAGTCCCTTTTTGACAGTTCACTCAAGAACTTTAACATGAATTGTGACAAGCGAGGCCTGTAGATACTTTGATGTTACCCTGGGGTTTTTAGAAGCCTCTCTAAGCACCTTTCAGTCTACTCTTTTGCTGAATTTGGTGGTTACATCAGCCCGGGATCCAGCTATTTCTCCCAGGATACTTGGCAATGATACCTTGTATTTCTTGAACCACCTAACCACCTTAGCCCATGTTACTTGGTTTTATAATATGTTAAATTGTATTTTATATTATATATGTTACCTTCTATTTCATTGTTATATTACATTGTGATATGTTATGTTATATTCGTCGTATGTTATAATATGCCCTGTGCATTGGTACAGTATGTCTACAATTGCATATTACATTGCTCAGTGTATGTAAGCGTATAGATGTTCTTAGAAATCTTTCTGTGTCACATTTAATCTTTCCAAACATCGTGGGCTTGGAACAATTGTCCTTTTTCCATAATCAGAAAACAGTTCATTATTAATTGTAGCTGCAGCTTTGGAAAGGAAGGATGTCAGACATTATCTCTTCTGGACTTGATTGCCTAAACGACACAGGAGAGCTTTCCAGTAACTATCAATTCAAACCACGGCCCTGTTATGGCAGAATCTGAAATACAACATTTACATGAATCACGAAAAAGCCAATAAGCCTAATGTTAATTGCAACGTCATTTTGGGTATGAAACTAAATGCTCACATTATGATCTCTGTAGAGGATACTGTTGATTACTGTGACCAAGTGTTATCCCCAGGTACCTGTTTTTGTCAATAAGCATCATCTGAAAATCCGCCCACTACCTCTCCAATTGTTGACTGCCTGAAGCCTCCATTTCCTATTACATCAAGCAAATTACTTTCAAAGAGACGGATCCCGAGGCGATTGTCTACAGTGATCAAAACAAATGAAGTTAATTGTGCAAGACAATTATGAATAGTTTAGTTTATTATTTCTTCTTCTTCTTGTTATTATTATTTTTCCACACAGAGCAGCTGCTGTGCTCTGCCTGGGTTCCACATTAAACATCAAACACGTGACAGAGTTATCGCGACGGTATCGGCCGTGTGGCGATCCTGGCGTGGCGAGTCAATGCACATTTTCTGAAGGTCGGTGTTTCTCTAGAACCCACTGAAAAAATTGTGTCTCTGGGGAAAATGTGCGAATCCTATGGTGAAAACCTTTCAGATGGATTTGCTGTAAATCTCACATCTCCAAGTATATCAATGATTGGGATTGCATGAGCAATATCTTGTGTTCTGACCTTGGTTTCCACAGTTCAGAATCCCAGATGGAAAAAGTAATGACATGGAGGGATAAAACAGAGAGGGTAAACACTAGCGCAGTCTAATGACCCTGAACACATTTTTCAAAGTTCCTGTCTTTGGCTCTCAGGAGTCCTTCTGTGACATCTCCTTTCACTGTGTACTGGCTGTTTCTCCAGTGACCCAGATCAGTGTAATTAACCCCACTTAGCAACCTTACATGCGAAACACAACTCCATCCCAGTCCTGTAACTGTCTGACCAGAGGGGGAGCTAAGAATCTGCTCAGAAAAAAGTTGAACTGGTTTTGGATCTGACGTTGTTACTGCTGCTGTCCATATATATGTGGTGGTGGTTCCTCAACGCCTTGGGTGAATCTCAATTGTGGTTCCTTGATTAGCCCATTTCATCTCTAGGAGTGCTGGGGTCAAAGTCCTGAGGTCCCTCTCATCGTGTCCTCTAAATAATTTTGATGAGTAAGTTAGAAGAGATAATCCAGAGAACCAGTGCTCTTCCACAGCGTTTGAATATGGCTGTTTGCTTTTTATGTTTACATGGTTATTGCTTGTTGTATTGTATTGGTTCTGCTGGCAGCAGATGGTTTGGGGCAGGACTGTTCTTCCAGGTCATGTCCTAAACAGGAGATGCATCAATTTCCACTCCCACCTCATGTACCAGTTGAATATTTTGCATTGCTCTTATAGAGGTTATGGCTTCTCACTGGGTTGTGAATATCCTCAGATGACTGTTGCCTCCAAAACTGTAATCTAAAATAACTCCTAATGAATCTGGCCAAACACAGTAGTGTCTGGAACCAATCAGATTAGCCTGAATGTGTTGGGGGAGGAGGTTAGATTTGCATGCACATTTGAGTAATTTAGCAGACACACTTATCATCAGTGACAAACAGTTTGCGCTAACAATTTAATATAACTAGATGGAAAATATTGCAACTCAGCAGTATTAAGTACCCTTTGCTCAATGAAGTTGGTGTACCTTTGGTGTCATGCTGCAGTTTGGCCTGGGGCCCTATTACTTTACATCTTTTGTAAATGTTCAATTTGAGAAAAGTAGCATTTTGATCGTTTCACCTGAATCATCAAAGGGGCTATACATTTATTTATTTATTTTTACTGTGCTATAAGCATAAATCCAAGTATAAATTACCAGAAGACATCTGCAGCTAATGTTTCAAGTAACTGTTTAAAAAAAAAAATCATACAAAAGGTGCCTGAGGTATTCCCCACTTGAACTTTCCTGCCAATCCACCTAAGAGTTTGCATTAACTTGTAGTATCCTCTCTCATTTTAGACACGTGTACTATCCACCTCCACCTAAACCACTCTGGATTAGCTACTATTCCGATCTCGTTCAGAATGGGACGAGGAACGGGAGACAAGTCGTGTCATGAGAGTTCAAAATTCTGCCTTTCAAACGCTACATTTTACACAGTGAACCTTCAATTAGCTCATAACCCGAACTGTTTACGTCCGTCAATCTTTATTAAGGATGACAGTCATTTTGGATGTGTCTACACTGTATCCCCTGTCATCTGTAATGGTCCTGTGACCCTCGGGTTAGTCCTAATCCTTAACTCGGGCCCGTGGACGCATCCTAAATGTCGCCCTGTTACTGAGACAGTGTGCCACTTTGGACCAGAGACCCATTGACCCTGGTCAAAATGAGTGCACTGAGGCCATTTGTATGTCCTTTGGGCCTCGGTCGTACTATACATTGACTCCACTGTTACTTACAGTCATGGGGAGAGTCTCCAACAGCGCAAATGATTGTGGTGAAGAGTCAACTCTCCCCGGAACAGCAGACAGAGCTTGGCAGTCAGTGGGAATATTGATGTATCTTAGTCTCAACGAGGATACAGTTGCTGTTGTCCACAGTGACCATCTGATGATCTAGTTTTCCAGTGAGTCCTAATTCCTGCCCTTCAGCTCATCTCAGACCCTTTGGTATCGTCAAAGAAAATAAATGAGTGAACTAATCAAAATCCTCTAGCTCTCTGTTGGTACGAGCAACAGTGCTAGGGGGTTAGTAGGCTAGTGACCATTTGTGCCTGCTCTGCTCTGTAGACCTACAGAGAAACTGAACAGACAGGTTTGGAGGGACAGATTAGGCAACGGTTCACACTCTCTTATTACTCTTACTTTCTCTTGTTCTCTTTCTTACTCTCAGTCTCTTTCTTACGCTCATTCTCTTTCTTACTCTCAGTCTCAGTCTCTTTTTTTACTCTCTCATTCGGGTTTATTTTTCCTCGCTCCCTCTAATTATAAATACTTTGCTAATGGAATCTAAGGGAATAGATATGTTATTTTTCTGAAAGTGTCACTCAACTTTGAGAGTGTGTGTGTGAGTTTGTGTGTGCACAGAATGTGTGTGCTCACAGGTTTTACTGTGTGAATATTCTCTAGTTATGTATAAACAATAAATGCTGAACTATTTCCTGTCCCCATTTCAGAAGAATTTAACAATTAGAATACACTTTATATAATTGTGTTTAGGGTTCAGCATTAAGGGAAAGATTTAAGAACTGTGCAGGCGGGCGGTTTTTTTTTGTGGTTATGCTCCAGGGTGTGGCCGGCAGTAGAGAAGACCTACTCTACCAGTCGTGCAACAGAAACGCAATATTTTCACCACTCCTTGCCACAGCCCCTTCCAGTACCATTTTGATTAATTGATATTAACACTCAAGTTAATCTGTGTCTGTCTGGAATTTTACAATCAGTTAGACATCTTCCCTTAAATAGGTTACTGGCTTAATATCACAGTCTTAGGGGAGAACATGTGACTTTGTAAAAATAGAACCACTTTCCCTGACTGCAGAACAGAAATAGACCTTTTATGAGGCAAGCGCTATGTTCTAGTTAAATACTTTGAGATGTCCTGAAACATTACTCACAAATTGCTTACATGCTACTATCAAAGATGCTCATGTGTGCTAGTTCTTAGTCCGTCAAAACCTCATGCTGCATTACCTTAGAAGATCTTGTCATTTTGACTTGTAAGGACTGGGTCACAGGGCATCCCAAATGCTGATTGTTTCCACTAAAATGCATCATTTGCGGCAGTAGAGGGTTAATCAGTTACAGTCGTTTCCTTTAGATGTGGGCCTATAGATCATAGTTAGGGTATAGAACTAAATAATTGCATTTTAAATACTTGCACGAGCATACATAGCTTATGTAATGTCACGTTGCAAAACCTATTTCTGATTTGCTTCTTTTCTGGCCACTGAGATTTTCGTCGAAAGATCGATAAACCATCACGTCAATCACAGGTTGCCATGGTATCCTTTGACGTCACACATCTCCGCTCAGTCCCTGCTTCTGGGCTGGTGTGATTGGAGGGAAACCCCGTGGATTACATTGAGACTGACGAGTTGTGAGAGTCAGCTGTGTAACGTAGCTAGCTAGCCCGAGAACACCACTATCCCTTAGCACTCAGGTAAGAACAAAACATTTTACATTCACAAATGTTTTCTAAGGTTATGTATTTTTGATAAGGAGTATTAACAAAGGAAAACAGTTCGTATTGACGGTGTGCAGAGCATCGATTGGTTAGCTTTGTCAACTGAGTGGCTAACGCGTTAGCTACCCAACATTGCTGCTAGGTAACTAGCAATGCAGCGTTCGCTTGGTAGCGGACCAAGAACAATAGCTAAGTAGCTGGTTTTGTTTCTGGGGGATTTTAGCGCAAGGCCATCATCCTGTCAGTTTTTGAGCTGATATCAGCTCCCTGCCTTTGTAAAGGCTTTTTCTGGTATGATCATCACCAGTTCATGCTAATCTGTATAATTTGTTTAGCAAAAGTAGACGTCTAACAAGACGTGCTGGACTCAAAATCTAGAGAATTCAAAATGGGCTTGGTCGGCACAACGGGTTATCCATTTGACCAGTCGGTAACTAGTCGGCCTGCTACTGCTATCATAACTCGTTTACCCGTCTTTGGACATTGTGTTGGCCATTTGCTTACCCGATTCTACATTTTAAACATGGCTCAGTGGAATAAAAAATAATTTAGCCACCTATTTAGAGGCAAGTCACGAAGAGAATCTGTTGAAGCTATTTTGCCAACATCGCAGATTCATGCAGGTAAAGTGTATATTTAGGTAACAAAGTAATGATGCTATCTCTAACCATCCCTTTGGACTGCAGCTTAAATACCATAGCTAACTAGCTATTTTAAAAACATGTCATTGTCGGGTGTGCTAGCTTACAAGTCATTTCCGGATGAATCACGACGAGCAATCCAGTTGTCATTTTAGCTCAGCAACGATTTTTTAAAAGATCATATTGGCGATTACAGCTCGGCGGCAACTACTTTGAATCATGGACATAATGTAACTAATTACTTAGCTACAAGGATATATATGCTCCGGTCCGTCTGTAAATGCCAGCTAAAATTCCAGGTGCACATGGGTGTGGCGGGGAAGTGAGAAAATGCATATCCGTGTTTTTTCGCACACGGTGGTAGTTCGCTAGCATGGTACTACCACGGATTCGCTTGATTTCGCTGGTGCGTAGTGCATTCCATGCGTTAAATGTTTTGCTTGGATAATGCGTCCAATTCCGAGCTTCATTCGTGTAAAGCAAGATAGTGTCCCGCAGCAGGTTTTGACAGTACTGGGCTGGTCTACATGTGCATGCTGGTCTATGGGGAAAATGGGCTATGATTGATCATGGTGAATCAGTTCTGTCACTAGACCCGTGGGCCATTTTACATGGTACCAACGGATGGTGATTGATTCACACTAAAAAGTATATGCTGTTTCTTCCCGTCTTATCTGCAGTGTAGTAGTTCTTTATTGCTCTCTTTTGGTCAGCCATGGCTTCTGGTATGTGCGAACTGTTACATTGTAGCTGAACATGCCCTTCACTTTCGTTTCCAGACCACATGAGAGAACCGTTGTTGGCTTCAGTTAGCAGAGTAATCATATTATCAAATTTTCTAGTGTCCGAGGTTTTGTTTTTGTTTAGTTCTTTTTACGTTGTGGTTATATTTTCCCAGTATTTCGTATGTATTGATGGAGCTCATTGGCAGTTGCTAGTTCAGTCGAATCTGCAACTGAAAGGTCGCTGGTTCCAATCGTGGATCAACCACCGGAGAAGGGGAATTGATTTGGCAGCTGGAGGGCAGCCAGTGTCCGATTCTCACACAGATGACCTGTCAGTGAGGCCTTGGGCCAGGAACTTTGCCCAGAACACTGACTCTCCACCACCCAGGGGCTCTGCGCTCTGGTCTTCCCTTGCGTTCCTCTGTAATCTGTAGCAACAGCCATGCTCCTCTCCTCTCTGCCCCTGCAGCCCTGAGTAGCCATGGTCGACAAGAGCGAGGTGGTTCAAAAGGAGCTGGTCCAGAAGGCCAAGCTGGCGGAGCAGGCCGAACGCTACGATGACATGGCAGCCTCCATGAAGGCCGTGACGGAGGAGGGCACCCAGCTGTCCAACGAGGAGCGTAACCTCCTGTCCGTGGCCTACAAGAACGTGGTGGGGGCCAGGCGCTCCTCCTGGAGGGTGGTGTCCAGCATCGAGCAGAAAACGGAGGGCAGCGAGAAGAAGCAGGCCATGGCCAAGGAGTACAGGGAGAAGATCGAGAAGGAGCTGAAGGAGATCTGCAACGATGTCCTGGTAAGGCTGGGAAAGGGGATGGGCTCTCTCTGTTTGTCTGCCCCTGGGTGTCGTTGCTCCTTTCTACAGCAAGGTCCCCTCAGGCTGCTGCTCATTCATTCATACAAATCATTTGTTGAACTGGACAATCCCCCACTAATGTGGCATTTAGTTTCATCTGGAGTCTCATAAAATTGCAGAGCTTTCATTCGTTAAAAATACAGGAATATTAAATGACTGTTTATCTAAATGACAGCAGAGGTGATCCAGCTGGGGCTGAATCCCTCCCCCTATTCCAGCAGTGATTCAGGTTTTCCCTCCCTGTCTGCGACTCTGCTGGCTGGATAGGGTTTGACAGTAATCCAGCTCAGTCTAATTAGCTGTCAGCCAGTATCCACTGGACCTCTTTCAGCTTGTTCAGTCGTTCCTCGTCTCATCTGACCCGTTGTAGAGACTGTGATGCTCTGAGACAGAGGTGGCGCAGGTGGGAGAACCGCCTGTCTCCGGGTGATACGTTGAAGTTGACCTGTAGACACGGTTCATAAGTCATGTTCCCGCTAATTGTTATGGTTGGAGGGGAGGTTGGTCGTTCGCTGTGTCAAATGTTGTCTTATGCAGTTGCATCTATGGTCCTGCCTCGTCGCTGTAATTCCCGATTAATTTGTAAGAGATCTTTGCGGCAAAACTTTACTCTTGGAAGGCCTGCACCAAACTACAGCTTTTATTTTCACAGTGCTTGTCCCACCAGGGGGCCTTATGTGTGCATATGTATGGCCTCACTCACCTGACAAACGGTGAATAAGGCCCGGAAATCCCTGCTGACCATGCCTCCCCACATCAGGTGAGGCTGGCCTGTTTGCATCGCCCATGAGAACTTCACCACAGAACTCCAAGGGACTTCCTTGGGTTTGGTTGGGATCTTGAGACCAACCCAGCTGAAACAGACATCCTAGAGTATGTCAGCTGAATTGTATGGAATCTAAATGGGAGCATTGCCCGTTTGATCAGCAAGTAAGTTGGCGCGGAATATCAAGTTGGATATTTCAGAGTTTCAAAGTACCGACTAGCAGATCACCGTGAGCATTCGATCAGTTGGATGATGTATCTGGTGCGTTTTGGGGCTGAAATGGGTTACTTTTTGTACATCCCTTGAATTATCAAGAGTTGCAGTCTGTCCTCGTTGCCAGGCGGCTACACTGTGCTGCATGCTCCACTGAACGTTGCTTTCTGTCAGCGCTGTCTGTTCTGCGTTATCGACTCCGTGTACAAATGTCAACGGTTTGTTACTGTTTAAGGGCGAATGTCCGTGCCGCAAGAACACTTCAACCCATGCATGCAGACACATCCACATAGTTGTGACAGGAGCACAGGAAGTTGAAAAGACCTGACACAATCCCTCAGGTCCTCAGAAGTCTACAGCTACAGCAGGAGCGTCTTAACACAGGCCAACTACACTAGCAGTGTAGCAGAAAGGCCTTAACAAAGGCTAGCCGTGCGTGAGGCCATTGTGTTCAGAACACATACCACCAGTTCCTTAGGTCTGTAACTCGCAGAATCCTACACAGCTTCTACCCCAAAGTCATAAGACCGAAGGACTTCCTTGCCAATTGTATTTGTCCCACCCTTTCTTGTTGCTGTGTCTTACCTGTGTGGAGAATAAAATGGCTTTTTCTACAGCATGCAAAAATGTTCTGGGCGGTGTAGTAAAATAAGTCCTGAACATTATTATCTGCAGCTCCATGATGTCAACAAAAAACAAGCACAGTACAAGCACCAAATCGAATAATATGCACTCACTTAATGTGAGCAGGTGTAGCGTCCCCGTTTAATCAATACATTTACTGTTAACAATTAGTACCATTGTGTTGCTTGGTTAAAAACAAACTCAATTTCGTATCTGATCATTTCTGCATACATAAATCACATGTTTCAAATATAAATTTCTCAGATGTAAAGATGTGTAACTCTAACCGTGGGAACAATTGTATAGCGTATCTGTCTGGATCAAATGCCGTTCTGTGACTCAAGCTGCAAAACAAATGCCTCCTACCAAGCATGGGCAACCTGGTCCCTGTCAGTCAGTTTGTGCAATGAGCTGTCAGCGCTGTGACGCTAGGGGTGTTATCCTGTTCTGAACTGGTGAGTCACTGGGTTCTAATCCCGTAATGACAGACAACGGAGTCACTGTCTGTTCTGGGCCACTGACCTCTACAACACAGCCACGGTGACCTCTGCGACACGCACAGCTGTGGTGACAGGAAAAGGGGGGCGGTCATCTTCACTCTCCTTGTGTTCTCATTAGAGGGGGGAGGGGCCCTAGTACAATGGGTTTTATTGGTATATGAGATACACATGTAAAGTGGCCCAGATGCAGTGCTAATCCCATTAACGTTGGCCCCACCTCTTACATGGGCTGCCTGTTGCATAGGTAACCTTGACCGGACATTTTTAAATCTGTCTGTATTTACAAAGACGGCCCAATTATAAATCTTTCCCATCGGTTTAGTCTGAAGGATATTGGATGTGATTGGTCAAAGGAACAGTTAGCGTGGTAGGAAATCCTGGGGCTCCAATTGTCAACATGTCTTAAGCAATGTCATAGGTTCCTGGAATGCACACGTTTGTATTTCTCACCGTCTGCGTTCCAGGGAGGTTGGTGCCGTCCCTGTTCAGTGTACATCCCCGGGGGACATTGTGTGTTATTCCTCGAGGCCCCATGGTGGGTTATTCTGTGATTTTAATGTAATGTCTACACATCCAGCCCCTAGGGGGCGTGATGCATGCAGCTTCAGCCTCCGTGATAGGCTGATGGCCCAGTGGGTGGGACACTGTGGGTTTTAAGTGTCACCCTATTTCCTACATGCAGATAGACATTTCCCCCCAGGCCTGTTCTGCAGAAGTGTTTTCAGTTTCTAACGTTGCTGGATAGCCTAGCAGTTTCTCAGAATTGTAGTGGTGAGTGGTCCCCGTTTCCCCTGGTTACGTTACTGCTCAGGCCACATGGTGCACTCTGGCATCAAGATATCGCTGTTCAAACCAGCCAAAACGGCTTTGTTTCGTGGGGCGTCAAGCAGCTGAGCATCAGCGGCCCCGGGCTGTAGAAGAACACATTACCCACCTGTGGTTAGTGTGTCCCTGACGCAGTTTAGGCAACCCAGTACAGCCAAGCAAATGGGTTTCAGGCCGGAGGAGCTGCAGACTGGATCTTCAGCGACCTCTCTGGCCCAGTTCCACTGTCAAGGAGGTTTCGGGGGAGGACACCCCCTTCTGTGGTCTCCGGAGCTAACAGTAGCTGGCAGGTCACTCCTTCAACCTCCATCTTAGCCGGTTCTGGAAGATCTCCGGTGCCTTCGAGGGGTTCCACCCACCGTGACTTCTGCGGTGACCGTTGCTTTTACGTTGTTGAGGTGGCAACGCAAGTTGTCCCGGTTTTCCCACGCTTAACTCTCCTGTGCTGTGGGTATGCAGGTAGCAGGTGTCTGATATGGCCAACTGATTATAAATCCACCCTGACACCACGGAGACACAGGCCTTCATCGGGAGGAAACCCATTGTCTTCAACGTGAGGAAGAGCTGTTTGCGTCATCGGTAACGTGAAGCTCGTTGTTAACCGTAGCAACGAGCACGAATGGTGAAGAAAGCTTCCGAACTTTGGGGGAACCCATTGTCTTGCACAGGTTTTGCGTCCCTGTCAACTCACATGCTACTTAAAGGGGTTTTAAGTAATTATATTGCAGGTGGTTGTATCACACGTCAGGTTCAAGTGTTGTTAGCTAGCTACTGCGCCCTAAGTGTCTCCTGGTAAATGCTGGGCAGTTATGGGCCTAGAACACATTTCATTGGCCAACTAGCTTGGCAAATCAACACAAGGCATCAAATCAAAGCTTGTTTGGTAGCCACTTCCACTAGGTGGACTGTGAAACAAATGACTTAATTGAAAATGGTTAACTACCGGACCAGCTTGCCATCTTAGGGAACATTTTCATGAACAAGACGTTCTCATGCAGATCCCATCCTAGTTCCAGTTTGACTGAAAGTGGTTTGGCGGTCTATGCGGAACACTTGATGATGGCGGTCTACTGATGATCAACAATCAACTTTATGGACCTCAAACATTTTTTGTTATTAATGGGAATACATCCTAGGGTACAGACCTTTTACTCTCAGTTATTGGTGTGTTTACTTTTCCTCAACATTGAAAGGTGTGTTTACAACCTTTCGTGTGGGTTGTTACCGTAAATCTGGAAAGGAGACAGGGTTGAATTCTTGGCTGCCAATGTCAATCTGTAGCAAAGCCTGGAAGTGAGCCTGCCCTCTCTGAGAGAATTGTCTGGCATACGACCGGAATCAATTGGTGGTTCACCTTCGTTCCAAATCATTCAGTGTTCATCCATCTCCACTGGTTGTCCCCCAACAACTAGGACCGGCTATGATGGGCACTGCACTTTGTAAACAGCTGTGGTGGCTCTTATTTTCCTGTTTATAACTGATCTCTTCTCTTCAGGGTCTCCTGGACAAGTTCCTCATCCCCAACGCTACTCCAGCAGAGAGCAAAGTCTTCTATTTGAAAATGAAAGGCGATTACTACCGCTACTTAGCCGAAGTCGCTGTAGGGGACGAGAAAGCTGGTAAGCCGTGTGATAAGTCGTGTGTGTTCATGTATGGTGTGGGGTAACCATGGTGAAAAACAGATCCCATTATCTGGGCACTAAGTTCATCATCAGGTCTGATTCTACACTGGCCAGTCAACTACCAGCAAAACAGCGTTGGCCACTTAGCTACTAGCTAAACAATGTTGGCCACTAGACCCTCAAACCAAACTCTGAACCACAAGGCTAGTTCCACTCATTTTTATTTTCTTTGACCTTCTAATCGGGTAATGGTTAAGACCAGGGACACTAGGTGTGTGCATTGCAATTGAGCTAAAAAAAAAGCTGTAGTTCTGCCCATTAACCCTCAAGACTGTAACCCTCAATTGATTCTGGGCAACTGTAAAAAAAAAAAAAAATCTAGCGTTCTTAGCACAGCAAACTGCCATTCAGTGTTCATAAATATGAAGCTTGTGAATGTATTGTATTGTTGAAAGAGGCTACTACATCTCTGTTAACTGTTTTTGGTCAGCTTTGGTTATATCCTCTGATTCAGGGCTTTAGGTCTTCTGTAAACCTCCTTTACTTGTGTGCCACACCCGTTAAGTGTGTGTGTGTGTGTTCCACGCCCATGAAACTGACTTCAACAGGCACACTCATATAGGAGTGGTTCTGTTCAGTCATACTGTTGTTCTTAGTTGTCTGACTCATACGAGAGTGAACTTTGGAAATTGCATTTTTAACTTCAGCCCCGAAGCTATTAAGGATATTTTCAATGTAACTTTAAAATTTTAAGTTTTCATTTTATCCTTTTTTGGTGGGGGTTATTTTGTAGTTAAATAGATAATAGTAATTTTACTGAATGGAAGAAGGGAAGAGGCAGGCGGGGGGGGTGAGCAGGAAATTACTCATCTATTGTCCTGAGAGGTTTTGAATGATGAAAATACTCTGTAAACCCTTCCTAGGCAGAAGGTGTGTGTAAAAGACAGGATGTACATTTTCAGATAATTGTAATCCCTAAAACTGCTTCTACTTCAATCACATTATATTGTGTATGCAATAAATATTTATTGACAGTGTATAGAGTTGTGACTACTGTTCCCATATTTTATCTAACATTTACTTTCAGTGTAGCATAGTCTTTTTACTGTTTCTTAATACAAATACAAATTTTCTGTCATTCTGTGTATTATCCTGTCTAACCGAGCCACTGCAGGTTGCCTTAGTTTTTCAGTGGCACGTATTATTCGATCCTAAAAGCAGTGTTCCTCTCGGGAAAAACAGATTCACTTATTAAAACGCAATTTCCTCCATGGCATCTTCGTTTTTCATTAAACCAAGTATGGCCAACCAGACAACTAGAATAGTGTTGCAAATTACAATAATATAATTACTCCCATGTGACCCAACTGTGTGAGTTTGCTGTCCAATTCAGAGTTAGTGGCATTGGTCTCTCAGAGGGACAGTGTTTACCTGAAGCCCTGGTCTGCTTATAATAAGTTCTGTCTCCCCACTTTTCCCCAGCCATCATTGGCAACTCCCAGGAAGCGTACAAGGACGCGTTTGAGATCAGTAAGAACGACATGCAGCCCACCCACCCCATCCGCCTGGGCCTGGCTCTCAACTTCTCAGTCTTCTACTATGAGATCCTCAACTCTCCGGAGCAGGCCTGCAAACTAGCCAAGACGGTACGGGCCTGGTTTCGCCTGTCCCAGCATGGTGGTTGATGGTGGAGGTCATTCACCCGAGATTTGTGTGTACAGGTGTGGGAAAACATATCTCTTGGTTTCTGTTGTCCTCCAGGCTTTCGATGACGCCATCGCAGAGCTGGATTCCCTGAGCGAAGACTCGTACAAAGACAGCACGTTGATCATGCAGCTACTGAGAGATAACTTGACAGTAAGGATCATTTACTACAACATACAGTGTATTTACTCAATCCTGGAGTACGTACTAAGCCAAATGTTGATTGCTTTGGTGTAGCTCATTTGCTAGATTAGTTTTCCTGAAATTAACTTCCTTAAGTCATTATTGAATTTGAACAAGAGATATGATCACAGTGTTTGTTGCCTATGACATCCCTGATAAATAATTTTCAGTATTTCACTGACGTTAATCCGCCCAGGGCGGGTTTAGTCTCTAGTGCCCGACGTTAATCCGCCCAGGGCGGGTTTAGTCTCTAGTGCCCGACGTTAATCTGCCCAGGGCGGGTTTAGTCTAGTGCCCGACGTTAATCTGCCCAGGGTTAGGGTTTAGTCTCTAGTGCCCGACGTTAATCTACCCAGGGTTAGGGTTTAGTCTCTAGTGCCCGACGTTAATCTACCCAGGGTTAGGGTTTAGTCTCTAGTGCCCAACGTTAATCTACCCAGGGTTAGGGTTTAGTCTCTAGTGCCCGACGTTAATCTACCCAGGGTTAGGGTTTTGCTGGCCTGCAGTGTAACTTGGTTCTGTTATCCTCTCTTGTCTAGCTGTGGACCTCTGACAACCAGGGAGATGGAGAGGATGCAGAGGATGGCAGAGACTGATCTGTTCCCTGGTCCCTGTCTGACTGACTGACTGACTGACTGCCTGTCATCATCCATCTAGCAACAACACTCAGACAGACAGACAGACCACCTCATCCAGCCAGGGCCAGCACCTCTCTTCAGTTCCGTCTGTCTGTCTTAACGTGTCATTCACTTCTATATGTTTACTCTTCTTTTGTAGTCATCGTTGGGGTTTTCGGGGGTTGGTTATGTTTAGCGGGGAGGGGGGCACGTTATGGTAGGTAAGGTGGGGGGGGGGGCGCTTGCCTGCTGACCATATTATTAATATTATTATTAATATTATTATTCGTCTGGGGGGCGGTAGTGTGCTATTCATGTGGAAGGGTGAAGGCAAGTTCAAAATCCCTGCAAAGTGGCAAGGTTTTTAATAAGTCTACGCTATACTCTGTATTTATGTTAATGATCTTGTGCTTGACAACATGGCGTGGGTAACCTGCCGTTTGATGACACGGCCCTCTCTCGGGGGGGGGGCGGGAAGGCAGAAGTCTGCCATTTTATGTCTGTGGCCACCTAGACAACTGACAGATAACAGCTGGACAACTGACAACAGTAGCAGTTGGGTGATGGTTCCGTGGTACGTGGTTCATGTCGTTGGGCCGCGTTACAGACGGACACCTATTCCCGGTTCTGTGCATTTCTGTGGCCCATAGACCCGGGCTGGGGTCAACGGTGATGGGGTTTGGGGAATCAGGGGGGCATTTTAAGAGGCCGTCTTGGACAGAGGTTACATTCCATAACACCGTCACCACTCTGCTCCTGGTTTTATTCCTCCCTGTAGCTGGCCTGCCAACGTCATGGTGCTTGTGTCATTACGAGGTATAGAACGCTCTAGAACAAAGGACCCACTGCCAGAAGGAGCGGCGCAGGGTGCATTTTCCCACGTCCTCGTCTAGTTACTGCTTATTCCCATGGAGGGTTTTATTTTAATTTAGGGTTCTTTTTCTTTTGATACTTGCCTAAATTGCATGTGGCTGAGACCTAGTTATTGGGAGGGGGAAGAGATGTCGTCAAGCAGGCCAGCTTTGTCCATGTCTTTGAAATTTTCATACAAAACACCCACGCATAACTGTTATTTGGAGGGAAATATGTTATTTCATGTATGTGGAATAAAAAGATCATTTAAAAGTTAAATGTTCATTCAGAATTTTTCAAGAGATCCAATTTTTCCAGTGTTCTTTTGAAAGAGTATCTGCACGTGGCTGCACCAAATGTACTGGGACCATGAGTATCGCTAGTATGGGCGGGAAGGGATCAGCGCTAATAAAGACAGACTCAGTTGGTCTGATTTGCACAAACAAAACAATGTATTTCCCTATAGAAATTAGGCTGTTTGATCTGTTGTCTGAATTACATGATAGGACGTGTTTGGGTCACAGAGGATTGGAGACGAGAAAGAGATTAGAAAGAGCTACTTGTTATTAATCAAATTTATAAAGCTCCTTTTACATCAGCAGTTGTCACAAAGTGCGTTTACCAAACACCCAGCCTGAAACCCCAAATAGCAAACATTGTTATTATTGCCTGATAGTCCTTTCCAGGTGATCAATCATCCTACTCTTCAACTTCTGATCAATTATCTATCTGTACTGATACTCCTCTAGTCTCCTTTTATACATGGGAGTGGATTTCCTTCCCCTGTTCAAAGTCCACTGGTTTGCTCAAAACTAAAATGACTATGAGTAGGATCTTGACCAAGCAGTTCTCAGTCGTAGAATGTCGCTCATATCCGACACATGGATATGAGCTACATTCCAACCACGTATTACTAAAGGTTATCTGATTTAACAAATCACACAAAATAAATGTATCTTAGAAACCTTTTATGCAATTAAACAGACAAGGAAATTGCATCACAATGGCTCGAATAAGAATAAAGTGCACCAAAACAGGTGAAATTATTTATTAACTTGGCAGGTTCTAGACAGGAAAACTAGAAATGTGGTCCGGTTCGGTCTTAACTATATGGGTGTGTGGTAACAAGCCAAGATCAAAAGACCTGATGCCTCAGAAGAAAAGTTGTTGACCATGATTTTGAGGGGTTACCAAGCTATTTTCAAGCCTGACATGTTATCTACAATAATGCCAGAACACTGGTAATCTACATAGGACAGTTTGTCCCACCAAAGTCAGTCCAGGGGCTGATAGAAAAATGCTCAGAAATCTCAAAGAACCCCAGATCTACAGTCTTCTCTTGTCGCAATCAAAGTTCATGGGTGAACTGTCAAGAAGACATTGCATAAACCTGGCTTACATAGGAGGTCAGTATTGAAGAAGTCTCATCTCTCCAAAAAGAATATGAAGACACTGACTGACATTTGCCAGTGAACACCTGGGTAAAGACAAACTACTGGAATGATGTGTTCTGGACAGATGTGCCAGTGTTGTGCCAAAATGAACCGCTGCCCTTGAACAGAAGAGCACACTTTCAACTGTGAAGCTTGAAGGCGGCAACATTAACGTTTGGGGTTGCCAACTTGCCTTCATTAAGTCCACTATGAATTCCGTGTTCTGCTCCACAGAATCCAGAATGATCCAAAACGGTAATGTAATTTGACTAATGGTGCCGTAATCCCCATTATTTGAATGTTCTGATTTAATAACGTCAGTTGTGGGTCCACTCGACAGCCTGTCTTGATAGTATAAAAGCTGCATTTTTGCTTATGATTTCGATGTGTTGTCTGCTCTGGATCATGATTCTAATTCATTCAACAATACAAGGAATCACAGTAGTATTGTTATAAATACATCATCAAAATGTAAATCACCCTTTATTGATCACTGTCAGCAGGCAGCTAAAATAGCATTGGAATATGACAGGTAAGTTCCATGGCCGTTAGAGCATTTGACCAGTACTCGAAGTCCCTGCGACGGCAAGGTGATAAATGTCTTATACTTTCCCTGAACAAGATCCTTACCGCTGTTTGTTCCCGCAAGGCGCTCTGGATCAGGCCATGTATCAGAAGAAATTGAAGGGATTTGGTTTGTGGTGGTCGGCCAGCATTCGACCACCATTCACCCATTCCCCTTATTGCCTTCTGCTGTGTAAAACAAACATTCTGAGGGGGGATGGTCAGAATCTATGTTTATTAGTACAGGGTGGATACATTTATTTGTGGTGAATTTGCAGGGGTACACATTTATTTGCAGTACATGGGGTGTGCCACGACAAATATTTGTATCATTGTGCCACTGCTCCTACAAATGTTACAACTGACTAACAAATCCACCTGAGCCACACTGATCTTGAGGTCATTAGTAAACACAAGTAACAATGGATTCTCAATATCCATTGTTACTTGTGGGCAAATATTTAGATCGAAGAAACCTTTTTGAAGGCTTCCACTGCAGAAACAGGCAGGTTTGGGTTTGTTTTTTCCCAGGCTACGGCGTTGTCATATTGACTGCGCCCCCTGGTGGCCGTGGGAGGAATCTGGAACAAGCAGCTGCAGATTGCAGCTGTCCTTGAACATAACTCTCGACTTTCTGAAGACATTTGACTTTACAACAGGTTCTACAAACATCTTTATAAAACACTACAACAGGACTAAAAAGGTATTTGCATCTGCTGTATAAACGTGAGAAACATGTTGGACACTACTGGGTTTCATTAAACAACAGAGCAGGTTTTCATTTTTTTGTCATTTAACAGACGCTAGGATTCAAAGCAGCTTCTAGTAAGTGCTTGCATTTAATGACTACCAGAAGGCTTATTAGTGCCCTCCACGTGTTGCGAATAAAACTCAGTGGGTGACCTCCAGATCAATAAACCCATCAAACTCAGGACACACTTGTGACTAAAATGATGTTCCACATTCAATAAGCATGACTCTCGCCATTTTAGACCAAATTAACCTCAGTAATACTGGAACATTTAGTCAGTCATTTTATGTGTCGGGTCTCTGCAAACTGCAGTCATGCGTGAGAGCACAAATGAAGGGGTCGAGCCGAGGGGACAGAGAGAGGGGTTTATTTGGGATTCAGCAGACATCTCCTTACAGTTGACATCACATTATTGTCATATTATTGTTATTAATGTTATTTCAAACATCTGAACATTTGAACATCTTTAATGAACAGTGTGACACAGCTATAAGAGGACAGTTCACCTCTCCAGAGCCCAGCACCTCTTTAGGTTTCTTCCTAGGTTCCTAATTTTTTTAGGGAGTTTTTCCTGGTCACTGGGCTTCAACATTGTGCTGCTCGCCCTTTGGGGTTTTAGGCCGGGTATATGTTTACTACAACTGCCAATGTAAAAAGAGCTTAACGAAAATTAACTAGAGTGATTGATGATTTTGGAGTGACTTTATCAAAATAATTCTTAAATTCAGCAGAGTCTAACAGTATTGCCAACAAACAACTGTTTTAAGTGCCTGGAAAGCATCAATCAAGCTGCAATTAGTTGAAACTGGGAGTGGAGATTTTTTCTTCAAACAATCCAGAACAGTTTTTCTAATCTATTGAAAATCACTTATCACCACCAGCAGGAATTAATCGTCTTACATTCAGATTCGCAGCCACTATATCCAAAACAACAACTATTTTCCAACTACTCTTATCTACTGCTTGAGACTGGATGACAGTGTGCACAATTGGAGGGTCTCAAAGCTCAATCCTCGATTCCTCACAGATTTGTTCCATTATAACTTTTAAGCTAAAATAAATTTTCTCTTTAGAAATCAATGACAACATAGAGTATTTTTCTGTGGGAAACCCTTTAAGAGGATCTTTATATCATTCCTGGTATCTAGACTGAAACTAGCTGAACTGGAAAGACAGGTTTCATTTCCTGGATTTTGTGAATGCTTGTACTCTAACCATAAAAAGAAAAATTACAGGGGAATAGAGGCATTTTAAAACTCGTAATACAATTTTAGAAGACCAGTTCTTAACACAGTAAAAAAAATATAAAATCAATTAGGTAACAGGCTGAGTTTGTCGTGGGCAAACTAGTCCATTCGGATTAGATTGGCTTTATCTCTAACAGAAATGTGTTCTTCAATCGTAACCATCCCTTAAACATAATATGATAAGGTAAGCAAATCAGGAACTTGCAATTATAGATTGTTGCAGAGAATGCCTTTGAAGAAGTTGAAAGGTCATATTTATTTTTCATTCCTGTTTAAATGAAATATTGGACATTAGTTCATAAAAGGTAACAAACTTTGGACAACCTACAATAATAATATATTCTTTTATATTCAATAAATCAACCCTCAATCAAGTATCCCAGCTATACTAAACTTGATACTTTGTTTATAAACTCCTAGCAACAAAATGTATTGGAATAAGATTTATCGGTCAGTGCAGATACAGTGCCTCTCTTAGATAAAATGTATCTGAAGATGATAAACAAATATACTATTAACCTAAACTAACATTCTCCTTCTGATGGACAATTTAGAACCAAAATACTGTATTTGAGAATCATCAATACTAATGAAAAGCTTTTCCTTACACTATTGCTGTTAAACAATAAAGAATCCAGAATACCCTACTGTAAATACCCAATTTCTTTTATCAATGCGTTTATTTTGCTTTACACATTGGGCGGGTTTCATGCACATAGATTAAGCCTAGTGTAGGACTGAATACAATCAAGGGCAATTTGAAAATTCTCGATTGACCTTTTTCCCTAAACTAGGCTTAATCTGTTTCTGCTAAGTTGGCCCATAGACTAGTAAAAAAGCAATGTAGGTTTAGAAAAACAAGAACATTTATAACGTGTTATTAGTGCCACCCCCATTTTATTTACGCAGTGATTTTGTCCCCTGTCCTCATTGTGATGTACCTTTATAGTCTTAATCCTATTAAACATTGCAGAATTTGCTAATCAAGGTGTACCTTGACCTTAAGGTCCATGTCTGTGTCAGGGAAACTTTCCTTCACCCTAGATAATGCTTTTGAACACGGACAGCGTACACCATCAGGGATCTATACCTGGAAGGGACTTTTGACTCTCAATCAATTGAGGAAAAACTCCATAAAAATAACTCAAATGATCTGGGTTTGATTCTGACATACTACTCTTTCACCAACACTCTAATCTTTCACCACATTGCTGTCTAATACATCATACATTTCCAGAAACAATTTAAACTGTACAACTAATTTGGATATATGCTAATTCATAGAACGATACCTGAAAAAATCTCTCAGAGTTTGAAAATTACTAGGAAAATGCCCTCTATGTTTGATGGGTAAAAATCTTTAACATTAACATTAACAACCAAGGTTACAGTTCAAGGCAGGGTCTTAGGCCAACAGCAAAAAAAATGTAATCTATTTAATTGGATGGCAAGTGTTTAATTGCTTGTTAAGACCCTATTTAACATTGGAATTAATACAAATAGATTAATACAATAAAAATTTACTTAATACCATTAATACAATAGGAATTTAGGGAATTAATATCTACTCAGATCTCAACAATGAAATGTCATGAGGAAATTGTACTTATGGAAGACCTCTAAAACACTTTCTGGATCTGTTAACGTACATGACACTTGAGGGATAGCAAGAAATCTAAACATCAACATAATTTAACATGTCACTTGGATGGTGGAGAGAACAAAAGCAGCCTACAAGTCAAAATACTAGTTATGACCAGGACTGGCTGCAGAATTAAGCGACTGAGGGGGCTTTTATGTTTTATAAATGAGGGGGGCATATCTATTCATATACCATTTCCAGTGTTTATGTGGTAACAAGTCCCCCGTATCGCCGGACCAAACCCTGCAAACCATGGAGAATTTACCACTGGACAACTTAAAATAAAATGACTGCTGTTAAATAATGTTTGTCTTTGGTTGAATGAAGAGAGCATTTAAAAAAAATAATCGATAGAGCTATTGATTCGTAAAATCTCGAGTGGATACAATCAGATGACGCAAGAAACGAGAGCCCGCGAGATCTCTTGGAAGGGGGGTTCCACACCACATGACCATACTTTCATTCCCTTCTGCGTAGCGACGCTAGAGTGTGTTCCGGAGCTAGCCTCGGCACACATTTTATTATCAAAAAAACAAAAAACTAAAAAAATAAACACAGGGAAGAATATTTTTGTAAGAAAAAAACTCGGTGAAGCAGGATTAACAAGTAACCCGTCGAAATTAGGACGAGATATCGAAAAGAAGGCAATTTTAGTTCCCTTGATAGCATCATTGTTGAAGGCGTGGGTGATTTTCAGCTAGCTGGCTAGCAACCTTGATAGCTAACTGCTAAAACATTTTTGAGGGCTTTTATATTTCGTCGTTTTTGTCTATCGCATCTGTTATTGTAACAGAACTAATCGTACCTTGAGAAATTGTAGGTAGTTATTACCAACGTTGTCCGACTTCCCCCCCCCACAGAAGGTAAGGGTAGCTTGGTAGTCGCTAGGTAGCCGAATTAATTAGCCAGCCGCATTGCTTTTTTTGGCCTTCTTGTGAGCTAACGATTTTTCTCCCTCAAATAACAAGCACTCGCTGTTGAGTGGGGTCTTTGACAATATCGCACGCATTTGTCTTACAGTGTAACGTTTTCCTCCCGAATATCTTTTTTAAATCGTCTGTGAACACGCGCCAGCAAACATGAATCCGAGCGCGCCCAGTTACCCGATGGCCTCTCTGTATGTCGGCGACCTGCACCAGGATATCACCGAGGCCATGCTTTACGAGAAGTTCAGCCCCGCCGGGCCCATCCTTTCGATTCGAGTCTGCAGGGATATGATCACTCGCCGATCCCTCGGATATGCCTACGTTAACTTCCAACAGCCAGCCGATGGTAAGTATTGATGAAGAATGGTCATTATGGATGCACCAATGAAAACGTCATGTGGGTCGCACGTTGCACCAAAAATTGCATTACGTGGTGTGAATGACATTAGGCCTATAGAATAGTAGGCATCATAGATTATGAATTTGGTTACTGTGCAGTCATGTAGAATTAGTTACTATTAAGTTGTTATGTATAGTGTGGGTATTATCAATAATTAATTCGTTTATCAGCGCATCGCTACTGCCATATGGTCCATTGCTAAAGGTATAATCAAGGCTGTTTCCCAATACGGAAGTAAAACGCTTGTTTTTACCCTTCTTAGCCGAGCGTGCACTGGACACGATGAACTTCGACGTCATCAAAGGGAGACCTCTTCGCATCATGTGGTCTCAGCGTGACCCATCCCTGAGGAAGAGTGGGGTGGGCAACATCTTTATCAAGAACTTGGACAAGTCCATCGACAACAAGGCCCTCTACGACACCTTTTCAGCCTTTGGCAACATTCTGTCCTGCAAGGTAGGTAGACTGTTTTGGATGTGTGGCTTGGCCGCGTAATACTGTGTGGTTCTTTAAGCATGTTAAGATTATGCAGTTGTCGTTGAGTTTTTTGTTTTTTTAAATGCATGATGTTTTCAAAAACATGGCGTGTGCTCTCTAATTTTCTTCTCCAAGGTGGTTTGTGATGAGAATGGGTCTAAGGGCTATGGCTTTGTACACTTTGAGACCCAGGAGGCTGCTGAAAGGGCCATTGAGAAAATGAACGGCATGTTACTCAATGACAGAAAAGTGTAAGTGTGATCCATCTACACTGTAAACTTCACATTGGAAATAATGGATTGGCATGTCATCAAACTTTCATTCGTTGGGAATGGGTTTGCCGTTAACTCCTGGTTCCTGAGGAATTAAGAGTGTTATTTTGTTTGGACTTTAATTTAACCAGACTAACTCATTTTGAACTAATAGGACTCATTCTCTTGTCTTAGCTAAACCTGCTGCCCTGTTAATTGCTTTACTGTGATCGTAACACTCATAATGGCTGTCACAGTGAAATAGTGGTTCATGTAGTACATCTCATGTAGATTTAACCAACGTTACACAGTGTATTCCCTGCTGTTGGATGTGTCTGGTTTTTCCTTTCGCAGCACCTTTTTTCCCCCATCAGATTGAACACCTCTCTCTAAATGATCAACAATACTGTTGTTCTCCCGCAATAGATTTGTCGGCCGCTTCAAATCCCGCAAAGAGCGTGAGGCTGAGCTTGGCGCACGGGCCAGAGAGTTCACCAACGTGTACATCAAGAACTTTGGGGAGGACATGGATGACGAGAAGCTGCGCGAGCTGTTCGGGAAATATGGTAAGTGTCTGCCGCAGGTTAGGTTCCTAACACCTCGGGTGTGTTTGTCGAGGGAAGACCGTTACAACACTAATATTTAGTCTGTTCCTGGTGCTTTCCCGTTCTGTTTATTCATCCCTGATGAACATACCCTCCGGGTGTGGGAGGGGCAAAACAGAAGCACACAATGATACGCCCACACGTCTGTCAGTATTTGACCAATAGGAAACAAACTTTCTATTGCACAATGGTGTAGCAGCTGTGCACCAGTGAATACATACCATACCGTGGGTTCTGCGTCACTTTTGTAGTTATGTGGAATCCAGAATTTAATGCCGTTTTTGGTTGGACTCTATGGTTCCAGGACCGGCCCTGAGCATCCGGGTGATGACCGATGACAGCGGAAAGTCCAGGGGATTTGGCTTCGTCAGTTTTGAGAGGCACGAGGACGCCCAAAGGGTAAGTAAGGCCATACGTTCTTACATTGACCCTCCAGATAGAATAAGAGGTCCTTCTCTCTCTGGTATGTTTCCCCTTCACCTCCTCGGTAAGGCAGATGGAGCCCGGCGTCTGATGCTGTGTTCTTGTCTCCTCCCCTCAGGCGGTGGACGAGATGAATGGGAAGGAGTTTAACGGTCGCCAGGTGTACGTGGGCCGCGCCCAGAAGAAGGGCGAGCGCCAGACGGAGCTGAAACGCAAGTTTGAGCAAATGAAACAGGACCGCATGACCCGTTACCAGGGCGTCAACCTGTATGTCAAGAACCTGGACGACGGCCTGGACGACGAGCGGCTGCGCAAGGAGTTCTCCCCGTTCGGAACCATCACCAGTGCCAAGGTACTGATCCCGTCTCACCGCCCACTGGAGCCGCTACCTGTCAGGGTCGACCTCGGGATAAGAGGCCTTGGCCACGTCGTTAACACGCTGTTGTTATGGCACAGTCTGAAAATGACCCCTGGTCTTTGTGGTCAGGGGTCAGATAACTCGGCCTATAGTGACGTGGCGCATAAAGCTTATTGCCTGCTCCGTGTAGCAGTGTGATTAAACCCATGCACCCACAGACAGACACGCGGCCACGCCGTTTGGATCTGGATGCCATGGCCGACCAGCTGACCTTGTGTTTCCCCCGTACAGGTCATGATGGAGGGCGGCCGCAGCAAGGGCTTCGGCTTCGTGTGCTTCTCCTCCCCCGAGGAGGCTACCAAGGCCGTGACGGAGATGAACGGCCGCATCGTGGCCACCAAGCCGCTGTACGTGGCGCTGGCCCAGAGGAAGGAGGAGCGCCAGGCCCACCTCACCAACCAGTACATGCAGAGGATGGCCACCGTCAGGGCCGTGCCGAACCCGGTCCTCAACCCATACCAGCCCGCCCCTCCCTCCGGGTACTTCATGGCCGCCATTCCCCAGGCTCAGAACCGCGCCGCCTACTACTCCACCAACCAGCTGGCTCCGATGAGGCCCGGCCCCCGCTGGGCCACCCAGGGCGTCAGGCCACAACGTGAGTGTGGTCATCAATGGATCCCAGATGTTTTCTGTTGGGATAGGTCATAGGTCAGCAACACCGGTGGCCCAAACCTAATAGCGCCGTCTGCTTTGTATTTTTCCCCGCCGTCCAGACTTCCAGAACATGCCCAACGCCATGCGTCCGTCCGCACCCAGGCCCCAGACGTTTGGCCCCATGAGGCCCTCGTCGTCCCAGGTGCCGCGCATGATGACTGGTCAGAGAATGGGTGAGTTTCATATTCGTCATCAGCATCATTTTAATAATGTTTAACGTGTAGTTATGTCTTTTCCATGTGTGAAACCTATCGAGGCCATTGCCTGCTTGCATTTTTTTTTTAACAGCAATCATCTTGCTACAATTTCCCTGGAAAATCCTGCGGTTTGTTCTTGGGTATATGTGAAGCGGGGGTTTCTATTCTTACCGTATGCTGTCTCTGGGCCTGCTTTTCTGTTTTAACTCAACATTAATTCAACCCGCCTGGTGTCCCGGGGGCCGTATTTAGTGTCCAATTAGAGGGTTGCTATGAAAAATGTAGTGGAACTGGCCTTTCGTTTTGAGGGGATCCACTGGATGTGATCCCAAACTCCTGTGTGTTAAGGATTCTCCTCTGTTCCCAGCCACCCAGGCCTTGAGCCAACGTCCCGCTGGCGCCACTGCCGCCGCCTCCCCGGTGAGGATGCCCCAGTACAAGTACGCCCCCGGCGTGAGGAACCCCCAGCAGCACATGGCCAGCCAGCCCCAGGTGCCTATGCAGCAGCCGGCCGTCCATGTCCAGGGACAGGAGCCGCTGACCGCCTCCATGCTGGCCGCGGCTCCTCCCCAGGAGCAGAAGCAGATGCTGGGTGAGTTAAAGCAGTGAGCCGAAAGGCACTCTATTTGCCCAAACCGCAATGCTTTTTGTCTTTGATGTTTTTAATACAAATTGCATAATACAAATGTCTGAACATATGAGTTCCTGTGATTCTCGCTGTTTGACTGAGACAAAGATAGGCCCCCTCGGGGTCCCTGTCCCGACGGTCTGCGCCCCCCCCCCCCTCGGCTCTCCGCATCCATACTCACGGTGCCTCGTGTTCTCCTAGGTGAGCGCCTGTTCCCCCTCATCCAGAACATGCACCCCAGCCTGGCCGGCAAGATCACCGGCATGCTCCTGGAGATCGATAACTCTGAGCTTCTCCACATGCTGGAGTCCCCAGAGTCTCTCCGCTCCAAGGTGGATGAGGCTGTGGCTGTGCTGCAGGCACACCAGGCTAAGGAGGCCGCGCAAAAGCCCACCAATCCTGCTGGAGTCCCCAGCTGAGAACTGGTGAGGAACCAATACTTTTTTATTTGCGTATAACTTCTATTTAATTTACAGGGGTTATACTGTCATGTCTGTACACAATATGCTTTCGGTATTAAATACATTTTCTTTTTTCAGAGACGGGAAATCTTGAAACTTGCTTCACCGATGAAAAATCTACAAAAAATTAAACATTGAAAAACAGAAAACTCTGAAAACATCGCAAAATTAATAAAGTATTTCTTTACAAAAATGAATACACGATCTGCCAGGTCTGGCAAAGATGAATCTAGACCTTGATGATAAAAGTTTAAAAAGCACAAAAAAAATTGCAAAACTTTACAATAATTGAAAATGTTTGAAAAATGTGAACATTCCATTGTTTTATTTCCTGTTACAGTGTCAGTGCTCAGAATATCAGCTGTTGTGTTCAGAGAAGAGATAGCTGAGTATTTTGAAAAGTAATTTGGATTGAAAACTGCTTGCTGTAATAAAGATATCAAACACCTAGCATGTATTTTTCCTTCCGCTAGTGCGCGTTGTGATTTAATTTGTAGTACGTTGATAAGTGTCATTTGATGTCGACGAGTAAATATACTGAAATGTGGTTATGAACAGCTGATGTCACAGTAGTTATTTGGATCACTTTGCCATATGAGTAAATTGTTGTGGGAAAATGCATTGCTGCCACCTTGTAGTTTGTCAGGTCAAACATTGACTTAAAAATGCATGGTGAACATCTAACAGGGAGGGATATCTTGATCTTCCTTTAATGTGGCCGTAGTCATACAAGAAAGGTTTTCTTTCTGGGTGGTGGGTCTTACTAAAGGCAGCAGAGTAGTCAGTTGGTTATCTTATTTCTTTGTGACCCTCCCTAATGCCTGACAGCTTTGAGTGCTGAAGAGCAGGTTGTGTGGTTACTGATAGGAGTCATAAGGCGTTCGTAAAAACACTGCTCTTCATAATAAACTGCCAACTCACAATGTTGTTTTATGTGTTGTCGCAGGACAATGTTATTGTAATTATAGGAAAGCCTATGAAATGTTTTTCTGAGTGGTGCCAACAAGTATGGAGTTGCCATTTGAGATCAGGATACAGCTGAGGTTACCAAATAAAAATATCCTTTTTCTGGGTTTTTGAGTAGCGTTAGGTGGGTTTTGGTTGCTTTTGGAACCCTCAGTGAGGAGCCGAGGAATGCAAGAGTTTTATGGGTTTTTCCTCAGCCTGTTGAAGTGTGGGAACATTTTAGTATGGTCTATGTTTTGTAGTGTCCTTTGCCTCTGTGTGAATCCGGCAGAATAACTATGTCACTTGTAGAGCAGTGATTCTCTCCTGGGGACCTCCAGCCATTCCATGTATTTCAAAGTAGTTAAGAACTAGTGCATGTGAACTAACTTGTCAACTAATTATCAAGCCCTTTACTGTGTGAATCAGTTTCAGGGTCACAACCACATAGTGAGATGGCTGTGTGTACCCTGGAGAGGTTTGAGGACCCCTGTGAAATTGACTGTTCCTATCATTAACCAGGTTGGAATCTGCTCCCTCATTTCGTTAACTTGAGTAGCTGACCGCTGGGCTTTGCTTAGTTTGCTGTAACCAACTGTTAATCCAACTGCCCTACCACGTGTTATTTCAACAGTTATTCCAACAGCCCTACCACGCTTCGCTATTTCAACAGTTATTCCAGCTGCCCTATAACATTTAACTACAGTTTACTGTTTCCAGAGACAGTATCGCATTTCTGTTCAATAGTTAGTCAACCTTTAAAGGAGTATCTCATTTTCACCATTAACTTGATGGCAGATTGTTCTTTGTCCTCGAAGTACTATAGTGGCCATAGAAAACTAGCCCAGGGTTACCTTTTATTTAACCAACCAATACAAACCTCAGGTAAAGTCAACCATCACCAAAAATGCTGATAGCTGCTAATGCTATGTTAAAAAATTACATAGTTGACTGGAATTTCTGCTTTTATACTGCGGTTTCAAAATGAATATTTTTTGGTCAGTGAAACTGACAAGCTTCTACACACCAGAGTAGATCCTATGGCTGTACAGATATGTATACTTTTGCCTATATTTATCGTATATGCCAAAAAAGCTGGTGTTGACTAGCTACATGAGTGCATGATATCGCTGACTGACCTTTGAACTTTACAACAACTATGGTTGCGGGAGATTCGAAGATGGAAACGTTTCCTCCAAAGTGCATCTCACCAAGCGGCTTGTTAACACAGTGTACGCCCAGGAGAGGACTGTATTTCCTGGCCAACAGCTACTTTTGAGCTCGCTGTCTCCTGGCTTACCACAAGGAGTCACTAGAGCCTGATACAACAAGGCAGCCCTGTCTGACATCCAGCCCAGCCCATGCCCTATGCAGGACCACCAGGTGTGGCCAGTATGTTTCAAACCAGGATTCAATGATGCAGGTATCAACCAGGCATTTTTTGTTTATTCTATCAACTGATGGAACGTAGGCTGTCATAAAATAGAAAGGAGATTCATGATTTCATGATTAGTGTTTCTGGGGTGTTGATTGTATTATCAAGAGTTTTGTTTATATGGCTTGTAAGATTTCTGTTTAACTGATTTCAGATAGAGGATCTCTGAAGTCCCTCTGCTTATGGTTTTAATTTATCAAACTGCTTCCAGCCTCAGTCCTTGATCATGCTCCATCTCCATCCTCCTGCCACTTCTCCCGGGTTCTGCTTCCCCTCTCGCCGATCTGTGCCAGGGCCATAAAGGCCAGAACCACTCCCCGGCCAGGCCTTTCACTAAGGACAGAAATTCTCTGTCTGGATCTGCTGTTTATTGGAACGATTATCTTTTCCAATGTCTCCCCGTTACTCCAACCTTGCAACATCTCCAGATGCAAGACTTTCTTAATATAACTGACTAGGTCATTAACATGAATAAGACCTCACACTATTCAGGATAACCAATGAAGCTTTAGGAATTATTTTCACAATTTGTCTTTGTTGCACCGACGGAGAGGGGCTTCTTACCCGAGAGAACTAAGCAAACATCTGTGAAATAGAAATAAGCAAACAAAGTTCAGTGCTGGCAGAATATAAAGAGTCCATCACACAAATAGGAATCTCTCATGTTAAGTTCATACAACAAATGTCAAATATATTCTAAATGTAGTCTCAGTTACATAAGGTCCCCTGCTTACAGGAAAGCAGAGGGAGATCTAAATATCCATAAGAAGATTATGACTGAGCTTGTCCTATCCTAGCTTGAACTTGTTTTTGATTTTTTAAACCCCCTTTTACCACCTTTTAGCGGATATATTCAACCCTCCCCAGGGATCCTGCCTTTCTTGTATCCAATCTATTTCATAATTAGCGCACCTGATTAGATATGTCAGAATATTATCAAGCTCTTGGTCAGGAGAATAAGATGCAGGAGAATCAGGTGTCCAACTTTTTCCCCACACTGTTCATTAAATCAGGACATTACCTGGGTCAGCGTGGGTGAGGCAGTGTGAGGGCACAATCTGTCTCCTCATCTGATAACCTTAGTCAGCTTTGCAGGTGCCCTGATTTCCCCCTGCTCATTGTCTGCAGTCGACTGTGATCCTAGCAGAGCAGGAAAAGTAGGACTACTGTAGCCCTGAGTAGCATCAATGGTCACACAAAATTGTGTGTATATTTCACTGCCATAATCACAGTGTTACTACAATTACTCTTTTATGTCTTTGTATTTGTTAAATATAACCTTAGAACAGTTTCTAAGGTGGAGGGTGTGGACATTTACTTACAGTACAAGGGGAAGACACGTAAAAACATTTACATTTTTGTTTTATTCTTCTTCTATGCAGTAAGCCTGTTCCTCTGTCATGGACGATCTAATGCTACTCAGGAATTGTATTTACTGTTCGCCATTTCTCTGACCAGATTGGTGATCAAACGTTCACCCAGGGACATGCAACACTTGTTTGTTAAAAAGTGTGTGAGGTCTGAAATGACATCTCCATTTCAGAGAAAAAAGATATGTGAAGTTGTAAAAGCAGGATGCTGCATGTCAGTATGTTATCCTCACTGTACAATGTTGCTGTTACTAATTCCCATGATATTTTTTACCCAAGTATGTGGTACTGTAGATTTACCATGCAGGACACATGAGAGAGGAGCCTGTCCCATATAGACACTGATTGATTACATTTCAAGAGCTTTTTTTTGGAACATTGCAAATATCAGAACCTTTTTTTTCCAAATCTGGTGCAGAAAAACAGATCCATGCATTTGTTATTCCAAGATTAGATTACAGGAATGTTCATCTCTCCGGTTACCCTGATAAATCCATGAATCCATTTCAATTAGTGCTGAACACGGCTGCAAGAATCTTGAATAGAACAAAACAGTTTGGACACTACTCCAGTATTTGCTAGTATTATATACACTAGTTGCCTGTTAAGGGTAGGGCTGATGTTATGGTTTAATTGTTAACCTATAAAACATTACATGGACTTGCTCCTAATTACCTCAATGAATTATTGCAGCTATACATACCTACACATAACCTAAGATCACAAGCAGGCTTTCTAATTGAACCTAGAATGTCTAAACAAACAGCTGGGGGCAGGGCTTTCTACCACAGAGCTCCAGTACTGTGGAATAATCTGAAGTTGGATTATAAAGGTGAATGGAAAGGCTTGAATTTACAAACCACCTTTGCTGTCTTACCAGGTGAGTTCTATTCTCCATTGGGATGGCCTCTCTCCAGTGCCATTCGGGGGTGGAGTCACTGGCTTACTGTTGTTTTTCCGTTGCAGCCCTCGTGCAATAGGAGTGAGCGATACTTGGCCCTCTTTCAGAGTGGTTGCGGTTTGTTGGTGTCCCTTTGGTTTACACCAACAAACCGCAAAATGTTCATCATGGAAAATGTCCACCAGGCACAGCCAGAAGAGGGACTTGCCACCCGCCTGAGCCTGGTTCCTCTCTAGGTTTCTTCCTAAGTTTCTGCCCCTTTTAGGGAGTTTTTCCTAGTCACTGTGCATCAACACTGTTGTTGCTTGCCCTTTGGGGTTTCAGGCTCTGAGTTTTGTAAAAGCACTTAGTGACAACTGCTATTGTAAAAAGGGCTTTAGAAAATACATTTGATTGATTATATATCCTTGTCTTCTAAAAAAAGTATGCTTTCTATAGTAGATAATTCCTGTGTACACTGTAAACATGAATAAATTAACACAACTCCAAAAACATTCGCCCCCTAAACAAAACTACTATATTTGAGACAAAAATAGTTTTCATTGCATTTACCATGGATTACATTATTCACGTGCTTCTCCTAACTTCCTATTTTGGGGAAACATGTCTGTCAGATTTCTTTGACTTGGCAACCAAACGATTTGGCACCTGAAACATTCCTACAGATATTTCCACTCTGACAGTTATGAGTATCACAAGTATCATAATGTAAACTAAGGTTGATGCAACGAAAGCACAAGTTTTAGGCTTAAGTATAGTAGCTCTGTGTAGATTACTATTTGCCAATTTGTGTATTACAGTCACCAATTTTCTAAGTTAGCTTCCATACGCTCTGCATGATTGGTGTAAGGGTATTTTCATATGGAAATAAAGAGCATCTTGTAATGCCAGACTTTACTGTAACTGTTGTCAAAGGAAAAGTTCCGTAAGAGTCATAAAAATGTACAACTTCTCAAAATGTATGCATAGTCGAGATCTCGCGAGAGGATTCGAACATTCTGTTTGGAGGAGAATGGAGAATGCGACGCGATAATGGGAAGCTCGATACAACGGAACGTTGACGAACGGACGAAGGTGGGACCGATGAACGAGCTAGGATCTGGGAAAGTAAATCAAGACAAGAAGAACTTCTCCCCACACTGTTCAAAAAAGAAATTACGTTGTTTTAAGGATACTGACGACATTCGCTACAGTTGGTAAACGGTAGGTTAAAAACACGTATCTTTCAGGCGTTTCTAGGCAAGTTATCGCGTTTGAACATCCGAATCTAGTTGCTAGCGTCTCGCTTGCTGCTACAGGACTTAATAGTCACCGAACCAGTATACTGTAGTTGCTAAGTAAACACTAGTCAGGAAGGCAGTTTTGGCCCTAGGCTAGCTATCGGTCTACTTCGCCGCTCCTTTGTTGAAATATTACTTTTTTAACAATACTGTCATTACCCATATTGGGATATTCATTGGTTTTGCAGTCGACAGACAACAGTTGTTTGAAACTGACAGACAATGTGTTGTTTTGGTAACTTGGCTACCTACTGTCGCGTTAGTTACGCTATCTTGCTAACGGCGCATGAGCTAGCTGATCAACTATGTCTCGAGTCTTCTGCCTCCTCCCTCGAATATCAATACAGGTTCATTTTATTTTCCATTTTCTGATAATATGACTAGGTACCTGTATGAATACACGTAACCATATGCTCAGTTGTGTAGTTTGGTATTCAGTCAGTATGGCAGCTGTTGAAAAACTATCTTAGTAACTACCTAGCTAGTTGGCTAGAGGAATTTCGCTGGCGAAAGTTGGCATCTATAACCGTTGTCACTGGAAGTGGTGTTTGCCATTTTTTGGCTAATTCAATCAGTTTCATATTTTCTAAAGCATTTTCCTAACGTTTTTTCCTAACGCCTGTGGCGTTCAAGGTGTTCGGGTTAAGGGTTGAATGACGATACAGTAATGTATCCTAAACCTCCGATGATCAAACAATACACAAATGGAAACCGTGAGCGGAGTGGGGAGGACAAAAACAGTAAGGCCGGAACCACGGAAGAAAAGCTAGAGTATTTTTCGTTAGTTTTATTAAAGGGGAACTACAGAAATTGCAATACATTGATCAATGGTATCATGTCTTGTTCATGTAATTACAGACAGTGATGTTAATGTGTGCTTGCAGAAGTCCTAATACAAAACTTATTTCTGCAACACTGAATCTAAACCCCGTGCCTTGATTTCGGATTAACGGTGTCTGTAGAAAAGGCTCGCAGTTAAAAGAAGTCTGTGAAATTTTGGGATTTCAGCAATGGATGTCAGTCACACGAAAAATGTACTTTTTCCAAAATGGCCAGAGTAGGTTGTGTTCAAAGCATGTGTACAAGGGAGATGGGCAGGAGGATATAGCCTTCCAGTTGGGTCATTTATCATTTAGACTGTTATCTGGACCTTGTGTGTGACAACCCTTATCGCTTCACTGTTCCCTGTTTGTTTTTCTTTCCACGGCATGAGAGCAGGGGATCGTATCTCACATTAGGAAATCCTTTCCTTGGTGCAAAGTACACAGGGTTTATATAAGAAGAGCCTGTTAGCAGTACAGTTCAGCCTCGCTGGCCGGTGTAGGTTTGCAACATAATCTCTTATCTATGTGTTTGCTAGGCAGGAGCCTATAATCAGGTTGACTGAGATTCTGTCATCCAGACAATTTTTTGGGAAAGTAGTTGCTAAGGAGGAAGATAGTGTCTGGCTGATACAAAAGAACAACTTGCTTTAGGGATAATGCAGTCTTAATGGAACTCAGTGGTTAGTTTGGCTTATAAACGCCTTTTTTTCTGGTTGGCAATTTTTTACAAACAAGTCATTTATTTTGCCTGACATTTGTTAACGAGGAAAATGCAACTGTGTGTGGCTTTTTGGACACAACCTCCTGCTTTCTTAAGTGTTGCTCTGCATTTGGTTACATATGTGTAGAAGGATTGGGCAGCACCAAAATACTTCCAGAATGTCCTCTCCATGACGTGTTGTTACTCGTTATAGATTATAATGGGAGCATTACTCATGGCTTTTGAACCTGGGTAGCTCCCACTAGTTTGCAAGCAGCTGTGAATGTGTTCCGGGCCGGCACTCCGGGCCCGCAATCCACCGCTGAGCCCTGCACCATATACAACAATGAGGCGGTATTCCCTAGCAAGGCCCTGACAGGTTCAAATGCACTGCAGTGCTTATTCCCTCTCTCCTGTTCCTATATACATTGAGTGCAGCACAGCGGTCGTAGTGTAGCCCACTTCTGTGACCAGTCTTCCTGCCCGTTGTGTCCAGTTAGTCTGCCTGCCTGCTTCCTTTTGGCTACAGATGAAAACATGTCCACCGTGTGTTAGTTTGGCTGATAAAAGGTTGTCTTGTTACTTTGGATGGCCCGCAACCTGATTTGTGGCTCTGTAGCTAAAATCGGAATTGAGCATTGTCTGGTGTTGCCAAAGGCAACCGTCGCTCACTCTTCTCTTGGGTTTCCTAGCTTTTAAAGACGACGAGCCTGCATCCTGTCAGAAGAACAAATGGAGTGGAGAAAATCAACCCAAATGGCACAAAAAAGGAACATTGGGGGGGGGGGGGGGGCTA